>PVIR01007655.1:20791-60163 GCA_004026965.1 Petromus typicus | reverse complement strand
TTTTTTTCACTTAAATCACAAATAATTATTCCTATACACATATCTAACATTTTGATGAGTCATAATAGCAAACACCTGAGTATAACTCTGAGTGCCAGACCCTATTCTAACCATTAATTCTCACAATTCCTGATCTATAATATGAGTTATCATTTAACCACTTCTTATACTTAAAGTTGTATTTTTTAGTTACTAACAATGTAATGAATTTCACTGGAGCTGAACTTGTGCCATTGTCAGACTACTTTGGGATAAATTACTAGAAGTAAAATTGCTAAGTTAGAAGGTATGACTATTTGAAGTGCTTAAAGAATTCTGCAAATGCTTTTAAGAAGGTGCCATCCATTTTTTATTCCCATCTACAGAGAAAAGCAGCTGTTTTCTTTCTCTAACATGAACACTGAGCAATATTCAAATAGAATGTTTAAATTATAAATATTAATACTTGATGACTATATTGCTAAGTAGTTAAAAAAAAAAAGCAATTGTGAAAATTTTTTTCTCTGTACCATACCTACTAACCAGCACTTTATCCCTTGAAATGGAAATTTTAAAAATTTTGATGATATCATTTGGAGTTCATCTGTAGTAACTTCTTCAACATTTCCATAATCCACAAAATGCACTTTGACATTTCCATTTGGTAAGATTTCCTTGACTAACGCACGATACCAGTTACCATCACCTAGATTAAATACAAAGTTTATGAGAGGGAATATTTTACTCTCTATATTTGTACTTTTTATCTTGGGATAAAAATAGTCTTTAACTAAAGTAAATAATAAATTTGCTCTCCCCCAGTTCATACTGTTAGTTTTTTAATCAAAAATCCCTAGACTGTGACTTTTTTAAAAATTTCATTTTTAGAATATTTTAAATTTTTTTTATAATGCCACACTTTTATTATGGTAGCATCTTAGTTCAAGAATTTAATTTGTCCTCTGATTTTGGAAAAAATGGCCAGATTCGTGTTTATGTGGGAAAGATGGCCACAGTAGTGCTCATCATGCAAAACAGAGTTTGTAAACAAAAACAAAATTTCACCAAATGCTTTTGTTTGTGAGTCAGATTGTTTGCAAACAAGCATTTGTGAACTGAGGTACTATTGTAATTTCAGGGCTAAGGACATACAATGGTGGTAGAGTGTTTGCCTAGTACATGAGTAGCCTTAAGTCCAATCCTCATACATTAAAAAAACCTTACACTGCTCGTAACAATTCATAGCTTAGACTGACTCGTTACTTCACAACATGAAAGAGGAATTACAGAAAAAACTCTTGCAAGGAAACTCACAAACTGAACAAATACTTCTCAAGATTAACATGTAGAGGGTGACCAGAAGAAACAAAGACCCTGAAGTGAACAGCTCTTCTATTACCTAATTTAATGTTAGAAATTCTGGAAAGAAAACCATTAAAATGATATTTAACAAAATTTGGGAAGAATGTATTGTTTGGAGGTTCTTTGTTTAAAAAGAGCAAATGAATGACATCAAAACTGTTCATTTATTCTTTTTTTTTTGAAATAGGGTCTCGCTTTGTGGTTCAGGTTGGCCCTGAGCTCAGCCTCAAACTCACATCACAGCAATCCTCCTGCCTTTGCCTCCCGAGTGCTAGGATTACAGGTGTGAGCCACCACGCCCGGCACTGTGGTATGTGGTACTGGTGCTGCTGGGGTGAGTCTCCATGCCCAGGATGGTATGTGCTTAACCGGGGATCGAACCCGAGCCCTTGTGCTTGCAAGACAGGCGCCGGAACCACTGAGCTAACTCCCCGGCCCTGTTCATTTATTCTTGGCTAAGAAAATGATGTGCTTTAATACTAGATAGAAATAAAGGTTGAATGATGAGAGACATAAAGGTGTTAATATCACAATGACACCAACTGCAACTTGCCTGCAAAAAACGCACAACAGGGTTGCCCGATTTCTGCTTTAAATCCATTATGTAGCTTCTGTTGGCAGTATTCTGCTAATGATTTATTCAAATCATTGAGCTTCTCCAAGGCTGAAAAAAATACAGAATTTTATATTAAAAATAAATACCAAACATAGATTTTCCTTAAGTCAGAAAACATTCTGATTATAAAAATCTCACCTACATACCAAAACAGCTATGGAATACACCAAATGCTTTTCCTGACCTAAAAATTATCAGGCAAGTAAGCTTTTATTTAGTTACTACTCTTAATAAACCTGCTAACAATGGTCTAGAGGGCCCAGGCCCAGGGCTGTGGTATTATTACCAGTACACCAGAATGAATTTTGTGGGTAGACAGGAAATGCTATACAAACACACACAAAGTTAAACAAAAGTTGTCCAGAAAGAGAAACATAATGACAGACTTATGGATGGACGGCACAGGTAATCAATGCTAGGAAAATTCGGAACTCTGATGGTTTCTGCTTGGAGGTTTCACCGAGGAATCTGAAGTGAAACACATCTGACTGGAAAAAAGAAAGGTATTCCACACAGAAGAAGTGACTCTGGGACACATCACACAATCACAGAATTACGCAGCCAAAAATCATGTAACAGGGACAGCTGTGCAAAGCTGAGAAGTGGAAAGGTGAGTCACTGCAGAGGAGGAGTAGGGTGCTCACAAAGATGCAGTCCATGCAGACCTTTAGAATGAAGCTATGGAGATTTGGGCCACTATAAGTAAGATAAGCCAACATCTCTTCAATGCTAATAGTGGTTCAAATCACAGAAATATGGCAATTTTAATGAGGTGAATTTTTGCCTTTCAGATTAGCCCAATTAAAAAAGCATAAAAACATTCTTTTGGAAATGGTGTAGAATAAGGCACTCTTATGACACTGTTGTTGGGAGTTTGTGTGGTCAACCTTTGGAAGGGCAGTGCCACAAGTATGTTATCCTGACCTAATAATTGCAATTTAGTAATCCGTCCCAAGCTTGTAATCTCAGAATAAAATCATAGTATAAGGACTGTTGAGTAGTGAAAGCTTAGAAATACTAATCCTTCATCCAAATCTAGGTTAAACAAGAATAAATCCATACAATGGAATAGTATATGGTATGGCTTATATCTAGATGCCTCCTCAAAGCCTCAGGCACTCATAGATGGAGCTTTAGGGTGACTAGATCATGGGTGCATGATCCTGGACTAGTCAATGAGTGGCTTAGCACAGTGCTGGTGTGTGAGGACTTACGGCACAATAAAGACCCTCCCTGGGCTTAAATGGCACCAACCCATAGACTTGTACCCTACATGGACTACAAAGGGAGAGGAGGAGGAAGATGTGGAGTGCCCTGTGTGCCATGGCCCCTGCTACAGACTGAAACTCTGCACTCTTGAGCCAAAATAAACCTTGCTCCTTTAAATTGTAGGCGTCAGATAGTTTATCCCAGCAAGGAGAAAGTAACAGACTTTGATATCAGAAAAGTAGGGTCATTGCTGTGATGCTACCTGGGCATGTAGGAGGAGTCTGGAAAGGTTCACATCTTGCCACAGATTACATCCTGTGGTACATGTGGAACTATGGGATTTAATGGTTGTTCTGCTGGATTTTGGCTTGCTTTGGTCTCACATTCCTTCCTATCCCCTATTTCTACCTGGAAATGGAAATGTTTATCTTGTTTCACTGTATGTGGGAAGTATCCAACTTTCTTTTCTTATTTACAGGGCCTTAAAGTTAAGAGTGCCTTAAACCTCAGATGATACTTTGGATTTGGACTTTTTATGAACATAAACTGTGAGGACTCTGGCCAGTCTTAGAGACTGATGAAATACACTATATGTAAAGGACTGCATGTGAGTGTTTGGGGTCCAGAAGCAGAATGTTATGTCTTGTATCTATGTCCTGTGTTCACAGGTGGGGCTTTTGGTAGTGATTGGGATACTGGATCAGTCACTGGCTGTGGATGGATTTCCTGAAAAGGGAAGATCCACCTAGGTATGAGTGGCACAACCAACAGACCTGGACCATGGCCAGCATGAGGAAGGGAAAGCAGAAGAAAGGCTCACTGCTCCGGGTGTGCCAGGCCCTCAGCATGCCGCTTCACCTTGGAGTCAGTCAACTACGGAATTAAACTTCTACAAACTGAACAAAACAAACTTTTCCTCCTTTAAATTATAGGTGTTTAGTATTGCGTTCCAGTGATAGGAACATAACTAAGACACCATATAACCATGAATAATCAGAATGGTGACTAAACAATACGGTGTTCAACACTGGATCCCAGAACAGAAAAAGGACATCAGAGGAAAATCTAGCAAAATCAAAGTCAGGTCTGGATTTCTGTTACTAATAAGTTACTACTTACTTGTAAAGAATCTCTTACTTGTAATGAATGAAGCAGGACTGTATAACCTGGCAGCTATAGAAAGCTAGGTGAAGGGATACAGAAACTCTTCACACCAGCAACTTCTCTGTAAATCTAAAATTATTCCCAAAATTTTAAAGAAGTTAAAAAATAAATGGTATTTAACTAATACCAAATACAGTGGGAGAAAAAATTGAAAAGAACATTTTATTACTCATGGATAGATTAAAAAAAAGAGTACATATAGTCATATAAGCATATGTATAGAGTACTTCTGAAAAGATATTTAGAAAATTGAGAAGAAGAACTGGGAAACTTTCTAATACATACTCTTTCATAACTTTTCAATTTAGTATTACATGCTCATAAAACCACCTAAGCAAATACAGAGGACATGTAAAATTTTCAATTTTATCCTACATTAAATAATGGCCCACCCAGCAGGTGACTTTAAATGAAGGAATAACAAATCTTACAACTTGACAGTCAAGCTAGACTTGGTTATCTAGTTTAACGTCCTCATTTGACAATAAGAAAAACTAAGATTTAGAAAAGTCACAATCAGTGATGCTCACCAGAATGGCTCAAATGAAAAAGAATACAAATGTTTATGATGATATATAGCAATAAGAATCTTCAGACTGACAACTGTCATCACTTAGAAACTGGCATTCATTGACTGAAGCTAAAAATACATATACTCTTTATGGTGTCATAATTTTATTTCCAGGTATTCACTCAATGGAAATGTATTACCAAATTTGTACAGTATTACCCTTGCATCACCAATATAATTTTTTTAGCCCCAAAGTGGAAATAAGTCCTCTCCAATGGTAGACAGGAATGATGGACTCATACAACAGAACACTATGGAGAACAAATAAATTAAAGCTACAGGTAGCAATTTCACAAAGCGACAAACAACATCAGAGCAAAGAAAAAGAGATTATATGATTCCATTTATGTAAAGTTCAAAACCAGAAAAAACTAATCCATGCTATAAAAACATAAAACAGTATTTCCTTCTCAACAAAGAGAAGCAGTAATGACAGGAGCTAATGTGAAAAAAAAATCCTATGACACTGCTAACATTTTATTTCTTGACCTAAAGGCCAGTTGCATAATCACAAGGCTGTGCTGACCTTGTGATTATTCATTATGATACATCTGTATTTGAGTACTCATCTATTTGTATGTAATATAATAAAGCCAACAATTAAATTTCCAAAAATGAATTTAGGAGACAGTTTATGAACTCTAAATTGGTTTAAACAGGAAAAGAAATGTGAAATCTTTCTAAATGTGAAAACAGACATAATGGTCAAAGACAAAATAAAGGCCAAATATAACTAAATTTTTCTTGGAAATACAAACACTCATTTGGCCCTTCTAGTACTTTCATTACTCACTGTGATGGCTTGTGTCTACATGGCATAGCAAGCTTCCCACAGTCAGAGCTGGGGCTCTTCAGAGGTGGCTAGATACAGAGTGTATGATACTAGGATTAAGTGTGTTGCTGGAGTTAAGGGCTTGTGATTACTAATTAGTTCTGATTGGTTTGTATAGTTTTGGTTGTAGAAAAGGGGAAGGCCTACCCTGGGTCTAAGTGCTATCACCGTAAGGGCATGTAGCCTGGAGAGAATGTACCGGACAGAGAGAAGGCTGCTGTTGTTGCTTGTTGTTTCACTACTCTGTTGCTTACCACCTTGTGACCTTACCTTGGAGCCAGCCAAGTATGAACGTAAACCTCTCTTCCTCTAACTTTGTAAGTAAGTATTTTGTCTTAACAAGAAAAGTAACTACGACATTCACTAACAAACACATCTTAAGTTATTATCTGTGCTCATATATTTGCAAAAAAGAAATATGCAAGATCAACTTACCATATTCTTTAAGGATATGACAATAAAATTCTCCGGGATTATACATCATGCAGACCACAACATCTACTGTTTGGTCAACATCTATTTCAACCCAGGTCCACTCTGTTGGATTTACTTTTCCCTCTGCACTCATGAGAACTATGAAAACAAACATATTGCACAACAAATGAACAGGGTTTGACTAGGCTCTGACAGAGAATGGGTTGCTAATGAATCTACTGTAGAAGACTTAAATTTCCCCTGATGTTCTGAGTAACTTTATAGGAAAGTTAATCTTAAAAATGTTTTAACAATTAATTTATTTTTCCTTAAGGAATTTCAAATTTGAATTTCTGATTAGTTGTCAGCTGCCAGTGACTCCTGGAATGTTCAACAAAAATTCCAGTTTTTAAACACACTCTTAAATATATTTAGATGAATGCTTGATTTTAAAAGACAAGGAAGCACACAACATCAATTCTTTCTGAAGCCATCAGAATCCACTCATTTAGGGAACTTTTGAACTCCAGCCTAGATATTATTTAGGAATTTACTTACCCTTGGGTTTATCTGTCACTGTCTCCTTTTCATCCACGGCAAATCCTGCATCTATGAGAACTTTAGCAACACTGATGACAGGTGTCACAGATTTATCTGTAAGTTCCACCAGGCAACTGTTTTCCAACTTGTCCACCACTTTCACCATGACCATTTTGTTCTGTACAATTTTTTTCATGAGACAAATAGCCTCTGGAGTCCAAATTCCCAATGTTGGCTTTAATCCTAACCAAGAATTAAATTGAAATGATTTAGGTTTTGACTTATCAACCATGGCTGAGATGAAGAAATTTCTCTCTGGTACATGAATGTATGAAGAAGTTCACTTCTTCATATTTTTTGATGGGCACAAAAACTAATGCAACTCTTTCCAGAGGACAATGCAGAGTACATATCACAAATATTAAAGGTAGCAGATTCACTGGCACTTACATCTTGCCACATAGCCTAAGGAAATGATCTTGGGTATGTGGCAAAATGTAGTTAAATGAATAGTTTCCCAATAGAAACTTGGGAATATCTCTGATATTAGATACTAATTAAAATATGGTAATTTCTATAAAGACTACTGAAGCCAATCTGTTGACCCAGAAGGAAAGACTTGACCCTGATGGGACAAATTACATGCACAATAATTTATAAACGTGATCATATATTATTGTTTTATTCAAGCAGGTTTTCCCTGCCTCACACATTTTTTTTCATGTTGCAATTTTCATTTTTAGGTTTTTTGTTTTTGTTTTTGTTTTTTTTGAGAGAGGGTCTCGCTTGGTAGTTCAGGCTGGCCCTGAGCTCAACCTCAAACTCACATCACAGCAATCCTCCTGCCTCTGCCTCCCGAGTGCTGGGATTACAGGCATGAGCCATCACGCCTGGCACTGTGGTATGTGGCTCTGGTTGCTGCTGGTGTGAGTGAGTCTCCACACCCAGTATTGTATATGGTTAACCAGGGATCGAACCTAGGTCCTTGCGCTTGCAAGACAGGCGCCAGAACCAGTGAGCTAAATCCCCGGCCCCCATTTTTAGGTTTTAACATTTTAATCACAGTGGGATGATGAAAAACTTCATACCTGCCAGCACACACTTTAGAGCTTGCATTGGCAATTCCAGCAACTTCGGAATTATGGGACAAAGTCTTGTCAAACTGAGAATCTCAAAGTTTCCATAATCAACATATCCAACCAGTACAGACTCTTCAGAAGCATAGGCCAGAATAGAGGCACGGTACCACTGATCATCCTCTGAATTAAAGAAGACTCAACCATAAATGATTTTTTTCCATGAATATAAACACTGATCTAATTAGATGGTCATTTCTACATTTTACCTTAAAAATCGTTTTACTAAATACATGCTTACTAAATACTGTACATTCTTCTTATGCAAAACCTTCAATTGCTAAAATGTAACCTTTATTAACAGCTTCCTAATTATGTAATTCATATGCTGTCATTATTAATTTGTATGCCTTGTCTCTCTACTAGACAGCTCAGTAGGGGAAAAAGAATGTCCTGTTGAATCCTCCAGGTCCTAATCAATACATGAATTATTTGCATCAAGCAGGGCTTCATCTAGAACACCTGCAGTATGACCCCACCAGCCAAGCAATTGACAACTGGGGCTTATGGGTTACTCATGATCACTTTGGCACAGAGTAACAACTTGGCAATCACAAGGCAGGATTTTGCAGCTACCAAGACTGCACTATTACACTACTGACCTTCCAGGCCCTCTTGCTATTCCAAATTCATCTGGGGAAGACATAAACCTAGCAGTTCTTTATCTCATGTATAGGTAAACAGAATTATCCATACCAATCTCTAAACACTAAAGGGCTAGAAAAAAAATACCTCTTATAATATCACCACTCTTGTAACACTCATGGGCATTCTGTCCTCCCACATGGCACAATTTCCTTTGGTCCAGTTTAACTGGACATATTTAAAAAGGCAAATGGTACACCTGAATGCACAAGCTTCAAAGTTAGCCAGTCAGTGCCATGGACTCTCTCATTTTTACTCAACTCTACAGTCAATAGTCTACTCAACCATAGTCTACTTACTTACCTGAGAACTGAGCACAACATATATCACCAATAGCTGGATAAAAGTCAGACCGTGGACACACCTGACCACAGTACTCATTTAGGGAGGTCTGCAGTCCAGCAAGCTCACCTGTGGACACAGATCACAACTTACACAAAAGGAAAGCATCTATGCCAAATCTTTAGTTTTCCATATTAAGACTTCCAAGTATGTGACTGTGATAAAATACATTAAGAAAATTCACTTACGGCCATTTTGTAATTGTTGGCAAAAGAAGTCCCCTGGTGTCTGAACATGTGCAACCACACCACAGAACTCATCGCCTACATTCAAAGTTAGCACTTTGGGAAATAGGTCATTTCCATCTACAGCAATTTTGTTTTCAGCTGTGATCATTCCAACATCTTCAGGTTCACCTTATCCAAAACAAAAAAAAAAATAAGTCATTTTGGTTTCATGACTTTTTAAAAAATCAGGTAAACTTTGATCATTTTAAAAATGGGAATGTGAATATGAAAAAGCAAAATTCCTACAAGATGGCAATATGAGATAAAGGCAGTTTTCTATCTCTCCAAAGGCCATACTAGCCCTAAGAAAGACAAGTAGTATATAAAACAAATCTAATTTAATTTAAATTTAATTAAAAACTTTTACATTAGAATCTTTACAGTCTCTAAAAGAGTTTCAGAGAATATAACTTGGAATACATAATCTCAGATGATCTTGAAGTAAAAACACATCAGAGTAGGGATCACTCTACAAGCAAACAAAAAAAATCCCACAAGAAAAATTTCTTATAATCAAATGATAAACTGAATTAGAAACATCATTTTAAAGCCAGGCATGGTGGTGCATACTTGTAATTCCAATATTCTGGGAGGCTGATACAAATGGATTATAAATTTCAGCCCTGTCCGGGTTACTTAGTGAGACTCCAACTCAAAATAATACATAAAATGGGCCAGGAATATTTCTTAGCATTGCAAAAACAAAACCAACACATAAATGAAAACACAAAAATATATAGTTATTTTCTCAATTAAAAATACATTTAAAAAAAACCAAAAAATAAAGAACAAGCCACATAAGTACTTACCGGATAAAAGAAAGAAAAAACCAGACCTGAGAGTCTGACCTGAGAGTCTGATAGAAGAGGGGCTTCAAGCACCAAAAAAGCATTTCTGAATAAGAAAACTCACAGGAATGAAAAAGCCTATGGCCAAACAGGCTCAATATTCTCAACGAATGTGTTCTGGGGGTTAAGATTTAAGGGGGATCATAATATCCACATGTCAAAATCTACAAAAACCACTGCTTTAAGGAGCTAAACGATATTCAGATAAAACTACAGTTCACTTCATTTTTTTTAAACTCAGAAATGAGAAAACAGACTTTCTAAGTACTGTAAAATTAATAAAGAAAATGATCCACACTATGAACCTATGTAGTCTGACTCTTTGAAGACCAAGGGGAAAATTATGATGCAGCACAGTGGAAGGAATCTGCCGCTTATACACGACATCTCAGAGTACATTATAAAGAATTCTTGCAGTTATGTCAGAAATCCCTGAAATAGGTAACTGTTCCCAAATACTAGTCAATGTAGACTCAATGATCTCAAATATAAAAGATATAGACTCAATGATCTCAAATATAAAAGATAAAGTAAGAGAAACTCAAAGTCAAAAACATTTTTAAAAATCTTTCGGCAGCAAGCAAAATGAACCAACCTCTTGTTTCATACAAAAGGACGAACACCATGGTAGAAAGCGCACTAAACTGGTGTGAATGGCCTAAATTCTTATCTTCCCCGCGTCTTAGTGACCCACTGTATTTCAGCATATGTTCCCTCATGTGTAAAAATGTGGGAAGGAGATGACCTCAGATATCAGCAGATCAAGGGCTTTGGTGGTTTTAAAAATTATATATTGAATACTTATTATATATTAGATGCCATGCTAAGCAATGGGGAGGGATCGTTAATAGGCTATGGTTTTTGTTCTAAATATTGGAGGAGCAGATAATGTTCACACCAGGAGTTAAAGATGATAAATGTTTCACTAGAGGAGCCTGTGAGAGCTGCATAGTCAGAGAGGCAGGTGTGGGAAGTAGACTGGGCAGGAGAGCACTCAGCAGAAGGAGAAGAAGCATGGACACAGGTACTACTCCAACAGCAAATGAGAGGTGGCCAGAAAGCCTACTCAGTGGGCTGCAGATGAAGAGATCCAACAGAAGCCCAGACTTGATTCTGTGATAGGGGCACAAACAGATTCTTAAGGCTCAAATTCTTTTTTTTGAGACAGAGTCTCACTATTCATTCAGTCTGGCCTCCAACTCACTGTGTGGGCCAGGCTGGCCTCAAACTTAAGGCTGTTCTCCTGCTTCAAGGTTTAAGATTCTTAAGAAGACTTAATGATATCCCATTTCCTTCTCTTATGTCTTCTAACTTCCAAGTCTCTCCATGTTCCTATACCCACAAATATCACATAGGTTCAACAAGGGCCCTGACTACAGGGGTCTCTCACCCTTCTATTCTCTTACACTGGCTTCAGAATCAAGTCCAACTCCCTTAACACAGCTCCTGAGATCTTTTCAGTGATTTCCTCAAACTCACCTAACCTTCTGTTCCTTACTTTATACTTGTCTTGCATAGTCAACTCTAGCCATACTTATTTTTTAGACCTACCATGTTCTCTTCTATCTCAGGGCCTTAACATGTGTGGTCTTTCCTTGTGGAACACAACTCTCCACCCCAGATCCTGCTATTTCCCACTCAATGTGGTGTCGCTCCATCTCGGTGAGGTGCTCCTCCCCTCTCCCAGCTGGATCACACTGTTACAAAATCTCTCCACTATACGGCTGTGCTGACCACAGAACACCCATCGTGAAGGCACTTCCATAGTGCCTTAGCCAACTAGACATTGTTCACTGGATTTCTCTGCTTCTTCCACTAGCTACTCTGAGCATATCACAAATGAATTCTCCTGTCATAAGCATCTACCCACCCATTGTATTGGCTAAGTTCTTCCTACTTTTCTTACTTTTCTGTGTTGTGGACCCTAGCTTTACCTCTCTCATTGTTCTTTCCTCACTCTGTGCTAACACTTCTGGTTTCAACCGTGACTGCTACTGGACACTGTTATCTTCCTCTAGATGGCAAAGAACTATGGAAAGCTTTTCAGCAGTGCTGCTTCACTGAGCCTAATGTTTCATGGCTATCACAGGAAAGTACAATCAAGATACAAACTAGAGATAAAATGTAACATCAGAAGGTTATTTTAACTATCTATGAATTATGAGGATTCCTGATACTAGGAAATGGTAGTAGGGAAAGTAAAAAAGACATATGCAAACGGGGTCTGGACAGAAGAATCTAGTGAATAAGAACTAGATAGGGCAAGGGATGGGAGATAAGGGGGAAGACGAATCCAAGTCATGGCATCACCCCGGAATTCATGAACAAAAAACAATGAATTATATCTATACCTAAAATAATTAGTAAAAGAGCAAGGAAAGAGGAAACAGACTATTAAACACACACATCTACACAAAGGATAAAATAAACATGAAAAGGAAGGAAACAGTCAGGGAAAACTGAGATTAGAAATCATTAACTAGAAGTAGGGGCACACACCTGTAAATCCAGAGCTCTGGGATGTGGAGTAACATAGAGAGAACCAACTCAAAATTTAAAAAACAACAACAACAAAAAAATGGCTGGGGATGTACCCAGTATGAAGGCCCTGGGCTTAACACCCAGTCCCAAAAAAGAAAAAAAAAAGCAAAACAAAGAAATAATATATTACTAAATTTAAAAACCTCATTTATAGAATAGTTACTATTAAGTCTTGACAGTACTACAGTTATGCTTTTTTGATTCATTACAGAAGATATTCTCCTAACTGAAGTCACTACATTCTTTAATATTAATCAATATACTCACTTTGATCTGTACAATGCTTCTTAGAATTTTGTCCTTGGGCTTTCAAACCATATCCCATTTCTACAAGCACATGGTCTAAGAATTCTCCTAAAAATTAAGACAATACACCTCCACTGAAATACTTTACCAAAAAAAAAGATAATTTACAAAGCATAGGAAAGACATAAATGAAAAACAAATCATATAGCTGAGATATTATAGCTATGAATATACTATGTACATTTGGGTATCAGTTACTATGCACAAAATACAGTTTAGCAATAAGCTTTAAAAACTGAAGGAAATTCCTATCGTCATTTAACTGAAACATGATGGGTCTGTTTGTCTTCAAACTGTGAACATCAGAGGTTTAATTATCATCACACAAACACTTAAAATAACCACCACTTAGAAGAAGCAGTTAGTCTAAGACACCAGACTTTGTCAGATTGATAGTATGGCTGAAATAAAGGTTAGTCGCAACTGACATGAACTTCAAGTTCTCTTAAATAATATCTGGAATTGGCAAGAAATATACTTAGCAAACCACATAAATCTCATGTATCAAATTTCAGCATGTCAACTGTATTTTCTGAGTAGTCATCCATGATGCTAAAAGTAGAGATGCAAGACCTTGGGAACCCACAATTACACATACACTGTAAGAAATTATTTTTCAAACATTTTAACCAAAAGGAAAGACAGGATTCCAAAATGCTCCCATTTCTATAATTTAGACACTGTGGACTAACAAAATTCTGTTCTGGAGGAGTCGCTCAAAGAAAAATACTAGGGATAAGGAATAAATGCAAGAATTTCTCTCAAGGAGAAATCAGGAGTCAATATTACAATAACTGTATTCTATGGGTACTAATATAGTTACATCTAAATCTAACCTTTTAAGCCACTTTGTTCTATGAACTTGTGCCATGTGCTTGACAAACTGCCCATGAACTACTGTCAATCAAAAATGAAATGATCCAGAATAGAGTTTACTTAATCTCACTCATTTCTTCTCAGGGAAGAGGTGAGAGACTAAAAAAAACATTAAGTATTTAATTTATGAAGAAAGATACAGATCTTACCTGAACTTTGCAGTACAACATCAACAGCATAGGTAATCACTTCCTCTTTTAAGATGTCGACAATCTTTACAGAGCAGTACTGCTCCATCAACAGTGATTTAATAGTTTTAATACAATCACTGCTCCAAGTACCTTCAATGGGGACAACACCAGCCACACAGCACTTTATAGCCTGAAAGATTTTATGTAAGTTACTTGTGAGAACTAGTATTTTAAAATGAAATTTTTCTAATTTTAGGCTGAAAAATTATAAAAAATCTTTGAGTACTCACCAGATAAACAATTTTAGATCTAATTATATTTGTCTCTCAGTACATCATTCACAATGCTAACTTTTGTTACTTGAAGCCCAAGAAAATTCATGCAAAAACAATAATTATACTTTAACTATACATGATTTTGGTCACTTTCAAATAGTGTAATATATGAAATATGTAAATAATGTAAAATGAAAAGAGCAGATTGAAGCCAGGCATGGTGGTGCACACTTGTAATCCCAGAACTATGGAGGCTGAAGCAAGAAGGATCGTTAAGTTTGAGCCAGTCTGAGCAACTTAGTGAGCCTCTGTCTTAATGTAAGTGATCAAAGTGGGGCTAAGGATATAGCTCAATATGAAGGTTCTAGGTTCCACTAGTAGGACTATGTGTGCGAGTGCGCACACGCACATGCACACACACACACACACACGTACACATACGCAGATTGATAAAATGTAACTAAATGCTAGTTTTTCAGCTGAGGCACTATTTAACTAAATAAAAGATGACAGAAATAGAATCAAGGTAGCCAATGGGTATTCATTTGCATAATGAAAGATATACCAAGAGGCACAATAATATAGCAAAACAAAAGAAAATATTGTGCCTATCGAACACTAAAAATAGATCCTAAGAGACTCTGATAGGAATTCTAAAGAAAAAGACTCACAGAAGGAGGAAACAATTCAACATTTCTGTTCAGTTGGTGAATTTTGTTTACTGGAATTGTTTCTTCATTTCCATAATCAATGTACAAGACTTGTGCTGTCTTTTGTATCACATCAACATCTTGTATTATTACTCTGTTCCAGGTCTGGAAAAGAAATATATAATACTCTGCTTTAAAACAGCATTTCACAATCATTAAGAGATCTTCAGCCAACTTACAGTCTATATGCAAGGGAAAGATTTCTGTTCTGTTCAGAGAAATCCAATTAAAAGCAACTTCACTTTCTATGATTTTGCTAAGAAATACCTGAAATCATCTGATTAGGACACTGTAATATGCACAAATATTCCAAAGCTCTTTCAACTCAGGCAACTATGACATAGTAAAACCCCAGTTACACAAACACAAGCCTTAAACCAGCTATCTAGAATCCAAAGACAGAATTTGAGAGGGAGAAAATAAAGTGAACACAGCATGGTACAATGAGGGCGCGTGTGCTACTCAAGTCTGAGTTAAGCCATCTCATCCAGCACGGAAACAACCATGGTGAGTTGAAACATTTTAATAAGTTCAATACACCAATAGTTACCTGATCAACTGTGTACTTGGCAACACAAACTTCCCCCTTAGTCGGAATATAGTCTTCTTCATGTGCCATATTTGCATATGTTTCCTTTAAGCTCGCAGAGAGTTGGTTCATGTGTTTTAGAGCTTCCGAAGAATACAGCTGGACATAAAAGTCACCTGGGTGTCTGAATTCAGTTACTGTACCCTTTCAGAGACAGAGAAGATACAATAATTCACTGCAAACCAAAGCAAATGTGAATTTCTTAAAAGCTTTACAACTGAGATAATGTTGCAGTTTTTTCAATCTTTACTAATTTAATCAGATATATCCTACCGCTACTTTCTGACTGCAAATTAAAAAAGGGAATTAGAAATAAAAATTGGTTGTTCTTTAGATATCTGCCTATGAAAAAGAAGAAATAATACCTTTATTTCCATAGTTTTCTTAAGATGTAAACTTTTCAAATCAGAAAACATTATTTTCTCAGCACCAATGGCTATTTCCTTAGTAACCCCAGGTGGACAGTTGCTCTGGTTTGAAAAAACACATAAAGGAGTTACTTATGAGCGCAGGTTTTAACGATGCTCTGGACACCAATTGCTAGACTTGTAACCTCAAAAGTCTGAATCCTAAGCTTAAATAAGAGAACGTATGAACACTATGTTAATTAAGTTTACCAGTACCTTTTAGACATACATACACAATGATCATATGCATCACAAGAACAATGCACAATCAGGGACAGCCTCCAAGAACCACTGGAAACCACTTTCCACAGGTAATGTACACAGCACTGAGCATCACCCCGGAAGGAGGCTGCGACAGGAAGGGCAATGCTGAATTCATTTAAGTTTTAAAAATAGGAAGGATGTAGCCCATTAATAAATATGCATTTAAAAATTTAAATTGGGGCTAGAAGTAGTGGTGACTGCCTGTAATCACAACACCCTGGGAGGCTGAGACAGGAAGATTGCAAATTACAGCCAGCCTGGACCACTTAGCAAGATCATCTGAACAAACTGAACCTGAGAAAATAGCTCATTTTGAAGGCCCTGGGTTCAATATGTTGTACCACAATCAATAAAAATTTAAAGCAGGAAGTCAAAATTTAAAAATACATGAAGAGGCAGCTAGACAAAATTAAAAAATGTCTATAAAGATAAGTTGGATACAATAAAAGTGTTTCCAATTACAAGTTATTTAGTCTCTAATAGTTAAATAGGACAGATCTATTAACAGAAAAAAGAAATGCCCCTTAGATTAAAAGCCAAACCCTATACCAAGTGGCATGCACAAACAGAATCTATATTCAAGGGCTACAAAAATATTTTACCCTGAGACAAAGCCATCTCAAGAACGTTTTGAGAAAAGATGGGAAAGAAACAATTATCAAAGACCACCCAGTTATCAAATTCCCTTATTAAAGTATGCAGTTAATGGGAAATTTTTGTCTTTAAATATAACATTCGTGAAATGTAGAAGTTTGGAATACTTTATTTAGCTTAAATCTTAAAAAAGGAGAGTCATTTAAGATTTAATCTAAAAACAAACAACACCATACCTCATTTTTCAGTTCCACATTCATTTCAAAAGGTGATTCACTATCTTCAGGTTTGTGGAAACTGAAATATAGCAACAGATTGCAACACTTATGCTACAGAAGCAATGAAGAGTAGGGGCCATTTATCACAATTATCTTAAACTCTTAATGAAGAAAATAGCTTCTTCCAGAGACAGTCACAATAGTAACAAACTGGAACACAGCAGTGCTGCCTCGTAATGGTCTGTCTGCACTGTGTATTCAGATGTGCTTCCTCCAAAAGCTACCAAGTAACAGGGCCAAGCCCATTTGCTTGCCTACAATCCCTGTGTTATTGAGACAAAGTTGTGAGGATCAAATGAGGTTCTACACGAAACTATCTTCTAAACTGGTCAATGTCGTGAATAAGATGTGTGTTTCTGAAATTATAACTCAAACAGGTCCTGTGAAAATGACAAATCATTAAAATTTAAGCAAGTGCAAATGATTAGAAGGATTTCTAAAATTCTAATCATTACAAATTCACTAAGTTTCTAAGTTTTAATATGTAGTGTTAAATGAAATTTGACAACTGAGTTTATATTATATACTTCAGATTTATACATTTTGTTATACTTAATAAGGAAAAAGTAACTTTGACATATCTCTGGCCTGCTTAACTGATTAAATCTCTATTGTATCAGAAAATCCCTTTTCAGTATCTCTGAGTGAATGAAGAGCGTGCACACTTACTTTTGCTGGACAGGTTTACACACAATGCTGTGGGTGGACCAGTCCCTCCTCTGACATGCCGTGGAGCAGTAGTACGTCTGCTTGCACTGAGAGCACCTCAGTGACCCTGTGGGGTACAACCTGAGACGTCACTAGCGGTGTACGCAAGTATGCGACACCCACAGCAAGGCATTTCACAAACTACACACATCAAACCTCATCCTGCTAATCATCTCGGCAACACTCCCTAAAAAGAGTTGTGTTCTTCAGGACTAGGTATTAAGATTTAACTCTTCAAACTCAAAATGCAGAGAAAAAGGATTCAAAAATGAAAATGAGATGAAGGTCAGACTGGAGACAAATGACTTGCTAAAAGAAAGCCTTGAAAGTATTAAAAAAAGAAACCAAAGCAACAGAAAACTGTTGTAGTGAAACCTAGACAAAAGAGACTGAAATGGCTTACTGCGTATCATTAAACAGCAACAGTGGGGACGTGGCTCAGTAGTAGCATGCTTGCCTAGCATTCATGAGGCCCTGTGTTTGGTCCTTACTATGGCAAATAAGTTAAAACGAATTATACAAATTGAAATGCAATCATAAAATGTACTACTATGCAGCAACAACAAAAAATAATGACCATGGGTAGATTTTGCTACTGAAGATAAATGACCAATACATGACATATACACATCTATATATAAGTAATTCTATTTACACTCAACATGCTTAAAATTTTTCTAAGTGTGTAGAATAACCTGGCACACATCTAAGAGTACTATGCTTACCAAACAGGCCACAGCGATGGCAGGTTGTTGACCGCAAAGGAAGTCGTAAAGAGTTGAAAAGTGATGGATTATTTATGGACAAGGAATTCTTAAACTGGTGTGGTTTTTTTGACTTCATAGAAGGCACATTATTGGTCAGCTTCCATTGAGAACAAAGAACAGCAATATTAGAATTTGGTAACAATTTCCTTTAAATACTAGATTTGAGACTTCCTCTTTTGGTCAGATAGATTTTTCCCCCATTCATCCCATTAAATACAACCCAAACCCCTACATTCCTCTACAAAACAAACATCAGAAGACTGAAAGGGGGAGGCATCTATATGATTCTCAGGTTGACAAAATGATGACATCTGCAAGTTGTGTATATACAATACAAGTCTATAGCAACCACAGAAAACTTACACAAAGTAACGTACTTAAAAACAAAAGGCAAGTCAAAGTGGGACGGCAAAAGTTGTTCAAAGAATACATGAGAAATCAGTAAAAACAACAAAATACAAATGGCAAACTTTGAGCTCCCAAATATCAGTAATTACTTTAAATGTAAATGGCCTAAGTGCACCCATTAAAAGATAGATTGGCCAAATGGGTTAAAAAGGTATTACTTAATTATGTATTATTAAGAGATTCATTTCAAGTACAATGATATAAGCAGACTGGTAGTAAAAAGATGAAAAAGTACTTCAAACATTAATTAATAAAAAACAGGTGGTTGAAATAACATCAGACAAAAATTTCAGAGGAGAAAAAATTACCAGAGAGGGACATTATGACAACAAAAGGACAAATCCATCAGCCCTTCACACTAAGCTAGTAGCTGCATCCCCAATCCTTTTCTTTCTTTTCTTATACCAGACAAGGTTTCATTAAGTTGCCCAGGGTGGGTTTGACTTTGAAATGCTCCTGCCTCAGCTTCCCAAAGTGCTGTTTCAAAAGTAAATAAATAAACAGTTGAATGAATTACCTAATTAAGGAGTAGGGATGTAGATCAGTGGTAGAGTGCTTGCCTAATAAGTACAAGACTCTAGGGCCACATCACTTGGGGGAAAATTGCATGTGGTTACTGGTAAAGAACAAAGTGTTCTCTCTCTCACAATGGAAACAAGATCAGTATATCTGCTGTCACCATGCTTATTCAATACAGAGCTGCAAGCTATTGCCAGCGCAGTAAGGCAAGACCTGCCTCATATCCTTGTCCCACCTGCTTATGTGAAGAAATTGGAAAAGGACAGAGGGATGGAGGCAGTTGGTTACATTCAGTTTTATTTTATGATTTTTAAACTCCTCTTGGTCTGTCCCTGCCTGAGACTGATTAGAACTACTTCTGTTGGTATTCTCAGTGGATGAATAATATGTTCTAACTTCACAGACTTGTCCTGTTTCTATTCTGTCACCACCAATGTAGTGTTTCATGAAATTCCATGCAGTTTATTACCATTTTTAAACAAGAAAAAACCCTACTGTGAGCCATTAAAAAGTGCTCTTATCCTCCCCAAAAAAATGTGTATGCATGTATGTGTGGATGTTTGCAACGTAGAGCTCTAGAATAATCGCTTACCAAAGTCACAGAATATAAAATAGATACATAAAAATCCTATTTCTACATATTAGTAATGAACATGAGGACATACAAAGACAAGAAATTATCATTCAAAAAGTGAAATTCTTAGGCATTCATCTAAAAAAATATGTAGAGCACTGGTAGGCTAAACCTTCCAAAGTGTAAGAAATCAAAGATTTGCATATGTGGAAAGACATCATTACATTCAAGAATCCAAAGATTCAACTCAAGAAAGATGTTGCTAACTTTCAAATTGATACTTAGGTTTATATGAAAATCTAGCAAGATTTTATTATGATTATTTTGAATAATGTATTCGAAGGCAAAAGAGGTAGAACGGCTACAACAATTTTAAAAATGTGGAAAGAATCTCTGCACCCAATTTTAGGACCTACGTAGCTCTAATAATCAAGACTGTATGGTACTAGTAGAGGAATACACAGATTAACGGAAAACAACAGAGAAACCAGCCAAGAACTATAGAACCTACAACTAAAAAGTAACTAAGATCTGTGAGAATAAAATAAAAATATAAACACCACCAAATGTAGACAAGAATGTAATGAGATCATTCATACGTTCTTAGTGAAAATGTAAAATGCCAGTCACTTTAGAGAACAATTTGGAAGTTTCTTAAAATATGCAACAATGATAGGACCTCAAAACTGCATCCCTGTTATAAAAACTTGGATACAGCAGTTTTATTTTCTGAGCCAAAAACTGAGATCAATGTAGATATACTTCAGTGGATGAAGGTTAAGCAAGCTTCGCATACACAGCAAGCAACAGAAAGGATTGAAGTACTGATATATAAAACAACCTACATCAATTTCTGGATAATTATTCAGGAATGAAAAAAACAAACAATCCAAAAAGATCATGTACTAATCCCATATGTACATTCCTAAAAGATCAAAATTGTGGAACTATAGATAGTAATGGCTGTCAGGGATTTAGAAGTGGGTAAGGGCATAAGGTAAGTCGATGTGGCCACCGAGAGGCATACAAAGAACCCTTGTAATGATAGATACACTATGTGTCTTGACTGTACCACTGTAAACGTCCTAGTTTTTTTTTTTTTTTTGAGACAGGGTCTTGTTATATAGTTCAGGCTGGCCTTGAACTCATAGATAGTCCAGGCAGGTCTTTGAGTTCATGGGATCCTCCTGCCTCAGCCTCCCAATTGCTGGGCTTACCGGTGTGTGCACCACACCCAGTCATTCCAGTTTACATATTATTTGGCAGCTTCTTAATCACTGGAAGAAACTGGATAACATCTACACACAATCTTTTTCTAACAACTGCCTATGAATATACACTTATCTAAAAAGAAAAAAAAAAATTAAGGTGCTAGACTAACGAAAAGAGAAGCAAGGCCAGGGAAAGGGAGAGTAAAAGTGATCAAGATGTGAAACAGTTATGTACCAATTCCCCAAGGTGACTGTGATTGCCATGTACCACAGATACTAATAAAAAATTTAAGAAGATTTGACCTTGAAATATCATCTACAAATCGAATATTTTATCAGCACAATAAAATAATGTTAGAATATCTCACACAAACAAAAATGCAAAATAAAGAAAGTGTCTTACAGGTTTTACTTCTTTGGGTGGTGAATTATTCCCAATGCTCAATGGTGACACTGTGTTTCCTGCAAAAGAAAAACACAGTTCCTAATAAATACCAGGGATCACAAGCTCACTTAGCTAACTCTTTAGAAAATGCTTGGTAAATATCTAAATCCAAACAGTCCAAATTTGTCATTTAAGTAAAAAGGATATTCCAAGAAAAACGTCTATTAATTTAGTCACGTCCATACTTTTACTACTTAAGAAGGCGGGAGCACTGCTTACTTCATTGCACAACATAAGAAAAATACCTGGGTACAAGGGTCAAACTTTAATGAAAATAATCTTTACAGTTTCATTGAAGAGATTTTTTTTTTTTTTTTGAGTGAAAGTGACGTTTTGGGGTTTAACTGCAAGTGCATAGCAGTGAAACTCAAGCCTCCCATGATAGCCTTGGCCTTGAACTGAGCTATAGTACAAACTAAAGCAATCAACCCATCCTTGCTTTTGCACCATGAGAGTAAAGTCAGAAGAGGGAGAAAATGGCTGAAAAGCATCTTAATGTCTCTTAAGAAAGTGATTTTAAATTCCTGAGGAAGCCCAGAGGTCCAAGGGTCATACTTTGAGAATTCTATCAACATAATGTTAAAAGATCTCATCTCATACACCTTCAAAGAGGCTAAATTCCACCAGGACCTACCCTCCTTTAAAGGCAGGGTTTTAGAATTAGGACAAAAAAGAATAATCACATGAAATCAATTATCTTATCTTTCTGAGCTTTTATTTGCATAAAACTTGTGTATTTTAAAATATGATCAGTCTTTAGAACACTCACCAAAAAAATGTACTTCCTCTCCCTATCCCTAATACAGCTCTCTGACAGTAGGAGATAAAAACTAATCCATCGTCATTCTCTCCAGGGGAATTCTTTCTGTGATTTATCAAGCTAAATGTAACTACTGTACATATTTGTTTCTCCTTCTGAATTAATGGCTTCATACAAACACTATAAGGGAGTCACTCCAATGTTTCACTTATTTAGCCCAATAATGTATACTTAAAATGAGTGATCCAAATATATGGTGAATTTATCATGGAAGGGACACACTGCCATTAATTTCCCTTAAAATTCTCCGTTGCTTCAAACTCACTTAGCCCTTCATACCTGCCACTTTATGAAGTTGTTCTGGAAGCCCTCTTTTTTGTCTTTAGGCAAAATGGTCAAAATGACAGTGAATGTAGCCGCTGAGTGCCATCCAGTGGAGAGGCAGGCTAGGAATCACATTGCATCCTCATCCACCTTCCTCACAGTGTCAGCTGTGTGACTTCTGGCTCTTCTATGACGTCAAAACGATCACGACAGGAAGATGCTTTGAGGTGATTCAGGACAGCAAGCTAGTCACAATAGTGCAACTATTGACAGTCGTGAAAAAGAGCACTTCTAGATCCGCTTCAAAAAGAGGTTAGAATGGTGGGGTGTGTTTGAAGCAATAGGGAGAATTCTGAAGGGGATTAATGAAACCTGTCTTTTGCTGTAATAAGTTTTTAAAAATTTAAATGTTTGGTGTATTTTTTCAGTCATGTTGTTTGAAAGAAAATTCAGTCATGTTTTAACACACACACACACACACACACATATATATACATACATACATACGTATATGTACGTGTATATATATTTGTGATAAATGAGACATCAGAATCAAGAATTAGTAAGCCTAAAGTAATGCCTCTTCTCCCAGCACCTGGGGAGGCTAAAGCAGGAGAAATGTAAGTTCAAACACAGCCTGGGTAACTCAGTGATTTAACAACATTCTGCTTCAAAATTCCTAAAGAAAGAAAAGAAGTTGGTGCAAAGGGCCTGGGTTCAATCTCCAGGAGCACCCTCCCACCCTAAGATGTGAGCCGGTGGTATTCACTCACCTGTCTTTCTGTTTCCTTTGGATCCAGCTGCTTCTCCATTGACACCACCAGCATTTGAAGATACTGAATTGTCTTCCTGACTAGGTAAATACTGTCTGCTTTGCTCACAAAGCAAAAAATTGTTTTCATTTTCATTCTCTGGACTTTTCAGTCTGAAATTAGGATGGTTATGATGTCCTCCAGGAGCTCTTAAAGAGTCATGCGATGGAAGCTTGACTTCATTTTTTTCCAAATTAAATGGCTCTGTCATTGGACAAGTAGATGCTTCCAAGTTTCTTGACATTATATTAAGTGGTAATTTAACACTCACAGAAGTCTAAGGAAAGAAATATATTTAAGAAACAACTTTGAATTACAGAAGTAGAACTTCAAACACAGAGGACTTCTTTCAAATATTTATGTCAGAAGTAATTCCCATAAATTATTTCCAAGTACATTCAATTCTGACATTCAAACCTAGCCTAAAGGCACAAGAAAAGAAAAATTCTCTATGGATAAGTACAAGCTTCAAGTTTAAAAGAATTCAACAGCAGACCAATAAGGGACATTTAAAAAACAATCTCAGGGTTCCACACCATTGCTTACATTTGAACGCTTTTGAAGCACCAGGAATAAAAAGGTCTTTCATGTTTTAAAAGAAGTATTTCCAATCTAAAACCTGCACTTTACTGTGAAATACAATAGAAGCTGTTGTTTAAATCAGGTCATCACCTACCACTCCACATTTTCAGAACTCCTCTATCTGCTGCTTCATGCTCCACCAAGTCCTTGGAAATGCTAAACCACTACCCAGAACACCTTTGCCTTCCCATCTGCTCATCAAGCCCACCCTCTTTGATCATTCATCACAGCTGACCCCTAGTCTCTCTGGTTTTCTCAAACAGCCTGTTTTGATCATTTCCAGCTGATACAACCTGTACTTATTTTCTTTCAAGGATCATATCTTTGTGCACTGCTAGCTAAAAATAAAGACAGTATTGCATGTTTAATTTGTTGCAAAGTGCCTCAGAGAAACTTTATCCAGAAATGATGGTGGCCTATGGTTTATTTTATTACTCTTCAAAAATAGTAAGTTTCCTGTCTCTGGGAAGCATTTAAAGTAGACAAACAATTCCTCTTTTTGAAGTAGTGACCAGTTTTACCTATAAATCGGGTGCAAAATTCCTACCTGTTCTTCCTATTCAGAAGATTGAAAAGGCTAATGAGAGCTGAAACTAAAGATTAATGCTTAAATTGTTTAACATGATCTTAAACAAAAAGTAAACAAAATTTCTCCTCTTACTCTTACACAACTTCTATCTTTTTTTTTTTTTAATTTTTTGGTTTCAGAAATCAGGTCAAGCATACTCCAGTAACAATCCATAAAAAGTAAAATTTACAAAAGAAATACATAGGCACACTCAAAGGTGTAGCACTATCAGTGAGCCACATCCTGGGAAGGTCCCCAATAGAAGACCCTCAGGTGCGCAATATGGCCAGAGACGCTGCAGCTGCCAAGGACAATGCACCTGTACCAACAAGCCTGCCTAATTTGAAGAACAGGTTGAGAAGCACAATACTGAACATAGTGGGGGAGGGGACTGACACGACAAATTACAAAAGGAAATAACCTCGATGGCGGTGGGTGAACTCTATGAGCACTGAGTAACTCCAGCTCTGTACAAGAAATATTTCGCATTAAAACATTACCATCAGAACAGAATCACAATAGCCACATTGGAAACACAGCAAACAGAAAACATCAAGATGACAGAGCCAAGCCTAAGTAATTACTAGGTTAGGTGCAACTGACAAAGAAAAGATGAACTAGAAAAATATCCAGTTAGATGTTATACACAAAAATGTATAGGTAAAACAAAAATTAATAGTTAGGTTGAAAATAAAAGGCTGTAAAACAGATGCAATACAAATAACCAAAGTTAGTGTGGAATGTTAGTATTAATAGCAGATAAAATAGAAATCAAGGTAGAAAATATTGAGACAACACACACATTTACTTTACACGGAATAAAGAAACACTAAGGAAAAACAGAGGGATAGCCAAGAACCAGAGTCAAGATAGTGTTACTTGAAGGACGCAAAACAGAATTCAATCTACAATGACAGACACACCTGCCTTAGACATAAACTGATAAAACAGAAAATAAGCAGTGATATGGAGTATTTTGATAACAAAATACATTTGATCTAACAGGTATCTAGACAGCAATATTTATCTTCCCACTGAGCTTATAATAAACTACGGAGACCACATCAACTACAAAAAGCCTCAGCATCATACAGGTCACATCCCTTTTTCACGACTTTCGGGTGTGTGTGTGTGTGTGTGTGTGTGTGTGTGTGTGTGAGTGAAATGACAAATATCAGAAAAGAAACGACAGAAAACATGACAAGAACAGTTAAACTTTACGAAAAATGAAGTAAATGAGCTAGGAAATAAGTATCACCTCGAAAACGGCAAATGTATCTTTCATACACGGGATAAATTATAAAAACATCAGGACATTGTAGCAGACATTGCCATTGATTGGCCCATATGCCATTTTCAGCATTAGAATTACCAGCTCTTGTTGATTACAATACTGCCCAGAGTCCCAGACTTGTGAGAAAGCTCCACCCTTTCTTAATGAACAGGGTCAGATTTGGCTCATGGAGTCTTTTACCCTTTTCATTTTGCAATCGCTAGTGTAATTTTTTTTTAAGTTCAAATTGAAATAATTGTGTATTATTTTCTGCCTAGAATGGGTAAAATTTAAAATGCCTATCATTATTGAAGGGAGTAAAATTAATACCGCATGCTTTTTTTTCCCCTGGGAAACAGTGTGCTTGTGCGTGTGCATGTGCGTGTGTGTGCATCCTGAAAGTATTCCTTCCCTGCTTATTTGGTAACTCTATTTCTAAAAATTACCACCCAACACCTTACTCAGCTCAAAGAAAAAAAATCCAGGTCAGACTGGTGGCTGTCAACTCTGGGGTCTCACCGAGGGTACAAAATGCACTTGCTTTAACTCCAGAGGCCCAACAGGGCAAACAGCACGGGCCCTCGAAAAGCCAACCAAAGAGGAAAGCAACTGGCACACAGGAGATGCAATACAAACACTAAAGAAAACCAGCGCCCACGCACATGGAAGTGAACTCAGCGGGACTGTCCTCTCCTCCCTCAGAGTGGTGTCTAGCGGGAAAGTCTAGTGTGAATATTGTCTGCACTTCCTTTGAGTTAAACAAAAGCACAGAATCCGCAAACAAGCAGTGCTCCTCCTAAGCCCACAGCAGGGCCCCTGCTCGCCCACATCCCAGTTCCTGCCTTCTGCCCTCTCCAAACAACATATACCCTGCTCCTCCCAAAACTTCCTAGCCTGCTGGGGTCCCCAGCCTGCACTCCATTCTCTCCCCTGCCTACCCTGCCACCCTTTCTCCAGTTCCCGGTCCTGCAAGTTCAAGGCCCAACCTCAACGCCCACTCTCAACGTCCTGAGCCCAACGCCCCGCCACCAACGCCCAAAGCCGGTTGCCCTCATTGCCCCCACCCTCCCCGGACGCCTGGGAACCCAGACCTGGAAAGAGGTGGAAGCACCGCCAACCCGACCAGTCTCCTGAGCCTAATTAGGGTGACAGCCGCCAGTGCCACGACCCCAGCGCCCCACGTACCTTCCCAAGCTCGCCCGGCTTCAAATGCCCACCTAGGCCTCCCGGATCCCGCGTGGCGCCTGCGCAGTCTGCGCCAACGCGCGCCCGCGTGCGCCCACGTGCGCCGTCGCGGCTCCCGGATGCCCGGCTGCTAAACTGCTGGGCATCCGGCAGCCCTGATGCTTGGTAGGTAGTGCGCAGCCTGCGAGCCGGAACACTCCACGGAAACTGTGATTTGATAGCTACTTATAGCAAGAGGAGGTAAAGTTGCATTTTTATTGTATCACGTCCTCTATGAATGGGATGAATGACTTGATGTTGGACCTGATCATCTTGCTGAGGTAGTGACTGCTGGAATTGGCTACTCGAGCTACTTCCCTTCCACGGTAAAAACTTCAGAAGGAAGACATTATACTTGGTATTAAACATATGTTTTTGAGAATGAAGATTTTCACTATAAAAATTAAAATACCAAGTTAAAGAAATGAACTAAAGGTACCACCATCTTGTATTTGAATTTAGAGATATAAGAATGAGTTCATGGTGCATTTATTTTTTTCAGTAAGAAGTTCAGGAATGCGGGTGTAGCTCTATGATAGGGGACTTGCCTAACTTGTTAGAAACCTGGGGTTTGATCCCCAGAGGGTGGGTCGGGGGCAGTGAGTCTATCCATTACAAGGTCCATAACACTGACCAACCCAGGAACGCCCTGCTCTCCACTATAATAATGTCTATCTTTTCCCACAGAGTAATTTGAACGGAAAAGTTAGGAGGTCTGCTTCCAATTGGGAGCAAGAAATGTATCAGATAGTCTGGTACCTGTTTGTTGACCATACCATACTCAGATGGGGACATCACATGTCTTGTTGAAGGGAACAGAAGCACAGAATTAGTGTTGCATTTTTTTCTCCCTGCAGTTAGTAGGAAAGAAACTTAACAGGACGGTGTTATTTTACCACACAAACTTGTGACACATCTCCATGAACTATTCTCAATGGGTAGCTCTGCCTAAGAGGTTGCAATGAAAGAAGGTCGTTTCACTCACTGGCGGAAGATTTGCCATCCAGAGAAACTGCTCACCTTCCTTGTGCGGACTTACCATGGCAACTGTACCCCTTTAGTGGTCATGTCGGCGCCCGAGACAAAGGCGCCGACAGTTTATTAGTAAACAATGGCAAGAGCTGTCCCTCCGAGGAGCCGAACTCTGGGGCACTTCGGAACCCCAGAGGAGTCAGCGATGAATCGTGGAGAGGACAGGTAGGCTGCCGGCCCCGCCCACCTCTCAGGTGAAAGGTTTGCGCCTCAGCGGCCGGAAGCCACAGTTTCGAATTCTTTTATTATTTTATGCCCTTGACTCATGAGAGGATGGGCCAAAGGGCGAGGAAGGACCATACCCAGCGGGCGTTTCCCACTGAAAGAAATCAGCCGCTCGGATCTCGAGACCCATGACGGTGGGAGCGGACTGGAGGCCAAGCCGGCTCGCCAGGTCTCAGGGGGCGGCGGCACCCGGCGAGGCCAAGCGCCGAGCGGGTCCAGCCGGGCCAAGAGGCTGCGCGGCGCCGCGCCGGCCCCGCCTACTGCGGACAGGTTACCCTGCACCTCCAGGTGCTGTGCGTCACGCCCTCCGCGCCGCGGTGATTGGCTCATCCAGGAATCCCGCCCCCTCAGTTGGAGGCCGGCCGGCTTCGGCGGCGCCGCCATCTTTGTTGATGTGTCAGCTCCGCGGGGCTTTCGGCGAGCCGGGGCAGTGGAGAGAACGAGGGAATTGTCTGGACCCCCGCCCCCCGCTGTCTTCCGCCCACGCGAGGTCTGCCAGTCGCCGCCATGGAGAAGTCGACCCCTGAGCTGGGGCGTCAAAGGCCCCGCTAGCGTGCGGCCCGGGGCTCGGAGAAGGGAGGTGAGTCCAGAGGGCCCCTCGGCGGACCCGCGCGGCGCGGCGGCTGGGCTGTCTCCCTAGCGCGCGGCCAGGCCCCAGGGCGGGGCCGAGCCGCCTCCCGCCTCCGCTCGGGGTTCTCGGGTCGAACCGGCGCCGGGGAGCGCTCCGGAGCCCCTTCCCCTCGGGGCGCCGGGCCTCGGGCTAGCTGGGCTGAGCGAGCGACCGGATTTGGGCTGCTGGCCTGAGCCGCAGCTCGGAACTGCTGCGGAGCTGTACCAGCTCGGGATCTTTGGAAGACTCGGTCACCTATTTCACTTTTCGTTTCCAAGTTGGCGGAGTGTGGGTTTAAAGCGGTGGCGACTTTTTAATCCGTCCAAACACTTCCATTCCTGTGCTTTTAAGTTGTTCGGAAATGATTCTTTGGAGTTGTGGATAAGAGAGGAACTGCACTGTTTTTGTTACTTTTTTTTTTTTAACGAGAATTCGAGGCATTTTATAAAAACCTTGGTTGTAAGGAAGGAATTTCACACTTCTGTCTCCGTCAAACGTGTGAATCTTTCCCAAGTAGCAGTCCTGGGGAACAATGCAAATGTAATTATCGCTCAACTATTAACAGTTTAAGCAACTCTAGCACGTATTCACATCTTGTTTTTGTTAGGAAGCCCGGACCTGCTCCCAGAGTATCTCAGAATCTTTGATTTGGGGAATATAGTGGAAATATGTTGCGAGTTGCCGCCGGGTCTTTCACAGTTTGCTGTGCATGTCCGTCATGTTCCTTTGATGCTCAGCATTTTTATTTCTTTCAAAATGACAGGCTGGATGATTTTCTAAGAAAAATATGTGCTCATCAGTAGAACAGTGTGTCAAGTGGAGTGCTGGTGGTCATTAGAAGAAATATTAATCTGCTATAATTGTTTAGGTATGTTGGTTGAGGTTGTAGCCTTCACAATTACTAACTCCCAGTTGCTAACCTTCATATTTGCAGTACTGATCTTGTGGATAAAGTAGTTTCAAAGAGACAATGATAATAAAACTGAAGTGTCTCAGTGCATAAAGTGTACTCTTTCCTCTGTATTGTGTAGTTGTTTTGTTTTTTGAGACAGCGTCTCACTTTGTAGTTCAGGCTGGCCCGGAGCTCAGCCTCAAATTCACATCACAGCAATCCTCCTGCTTCTGCCTCCCGAGTGCTGGGATTACAGGCGTGAGCCACTACGCCCGGCACTGTGGTATGTGGTGCCGATTGCTTCTGGGATGAGTCTCCACGCCCAGTATGGTATGTGGTCACTGGGGATCGAACCCGGGCCCTTGCACTTCCAAGACAGGCGCTGGAACCACTGAGCTAAATCCCCAGCCTGTATTGTTTAGTTTTTAATATGTCATTGCACAGATTTAAAAATGATGACTGGCCTGGGTTTTTCTTTCTTTTTATGTTACCTGAAATAAAGTGAAATACTGATCAGTTCAGAAATCTTTTTTGTTGCGACAGGGTCTCATTTTGTAGTTCAGGCCGGCCCTGAGCTCAGCCTCAAACTCAGCAATCCTCCTGCCTCTGCCTCCCGAGTGCTGGGACGACAGGCGTGAGCTACCACGCCCGGCACTGTGGTGTGTGGTACTGATTGCTGCTTGGCATCAGTCTCCATGCCCAGTATTGTATGTGGTTACCAGGGATCGAACCCGGGCCCTTGCACTTGCAAGACCTGCACCGGAACCACTGAGCTAAATCCCTAGCCCGTTCAGAAATCTTGTATTGAAATCTCCACTCTTTTAAATTAAACTTAACGCCTGTTGCTGTAATTGCTTGAATACATTTGCTTCCCCTCTCTGTCACTCTCACTCTCTTTCTGCTGGGAGGAGAGCCAGTACTTTGCACAACCAAGTCCTCCCTCAAATTCCATTTTATAGTGTAATAGGTATAATTAGTGAAGAATCTCAGAGGGTGCATGGGTTAGGTATTTTTTTAAGTTTTCACCTAGATAACTGCATGTACACTTAAGGTTTCTTTAAACAGTAGAGATTCCATAGGCTTTCATTGGCATTTCAGAATCTTTAATTTTTGCTGATTGTAAAGAGTGGCTGGCATGTGTCACAATAACCACTCGAACCTGGGGGATCTTCATCCATAAGAGCAGTCCTTTGATGCTGTACAATGACAGCATAGCTAATTATAATTTTTCACTGGGACAATTTACAGGTATATTCATTTAAAAATCATGTTTATAGGTACATGCTGACGTTGTAAAACGCAGTATATTCAGCTCTTTAGGGAAGACATGGCAGATTAAGTCGTGAAAGTAGCAGAAGTTAGAAATTTAGAGAACCATCTTTCGTTTTGTAAAATTACAAGTAATATACCTTAGCTTCCCAAAGTCACCTGATAGTTCAAGTGAAAGTAGTAATCCTTAACTTGAAGTTCTGTTTTTTTTCTTTTAATAAAACTTAGGTTTTCTTTCTTTTTTTTGATACACAGAGTCTAGCTATGTATTCCAGGCAGACCTTGAACTTCACAGTGATCCTCCTGTACTAGCCATTTTCTGATCTTTATTAATGTACTTTTCCTTTGAATTTTCTCAGCTACTGAGATTTAAAAGTATTATTTGAGGTGAGAAATAAAAGAAAAAATGAAGTAAAAGGATAAGATACCAAAATGAAGATAGTTGTGAAGATAGTTCTTTATCCATAAACTAAAGCATTTACTATAGATTACATAAGTGCTAATGAAAATCTACCTTTTTGAAATTGTCAGATTAACCAGACCAAAGTTAAAAGTGGTTTCAAATACAAATACTGACCAAAATTTTAGTGCAAGGCCCATTTGCAGCGTTTATTTAATTATTTTTACATTTTATATTTACTTTGTTTCCAGATTTGGAAGAAAGTTATTGATAATACTTTCTGTGGTTTTTTTTAAGTTCATTAAAGTGCAAATGATTTACAAATAGCTTCAATTTAAAACTATAGTAACTCTGTGACATTATATTTGAAAATATTAGAAGTATATAAAATTGCATGAATATAATATAGCAAATTGATATGACATATATGATGCAATTTAATAATATGTTTTGACACTCTTTTTCCTGGACTCTCTATGGCCCATAATTTCTTTTTTTTGTTGTTGTTATCTTGTCACAGGAATTAGTAGCTGATTGGAATTCCTGCTATATTTGTCATGCTGAGCCTTAAAAAAACACCTCTGTGTATATGCAGTATAGTACAAATTATAAAATTTATTTTAGCCTGAATCTTGAGTACAAAGCTGAAAACCCCTACAGGGTAATTGACCTTGGCCTCCTGTAACAGTTTTCAGAGTGGTAAACTGAAGACAACTTTTTTAAATGAAATGTTCGCCATAAAGGAAATGAAGTAAAGTTATAGTTTACCCCAAAGCTTAGTATGTGACTACTTTAAAAGTTATTTTTTCCTACTTGCAGAACTAGAGTTCTTTGAAATAGCTATGTTTATCTTTTAAAAGCAGAATTTGATTGGTACAAATTCACTTTATATGAAATTTTGGTGTCAGGTATTTTCATCACTACTGGAAACAAGGGATTTGTGTACCATAGGTTCTTTTTTGTTCCATTTTATTTTAAAAACCTTTAAGAATGTTGTTTAAAGTTTATATGTGTGAAAATAAGTTACTTGCCCCACAACCCTCAGCCCTTTTTATTTGTTTTTAAATTTTGAAACAGTTACTAAGTTGTCCAAGCTGGGCTTGAACTTGTGATACTCCTTCCTCATACTGTTGAGGTTACAGGCATAAGCTACTGCTGAGTCCAAATTGCTTCTGACTCTAACTGCCATATCAGAATCTTGGTAGAGCTATTTTTTTGTGTATACCATTTTCAAAATGTATTTGGGGAATACGTAAAAAATCCTCTTGATTTGCTTATATCTTCCTACAGAGGACAGTAAACCATTATTTTGGAGAACAGAAGTGGTCTCACAAAGTTCAGTTTGCTTATTTAATTTGTATTATTTAAAAAGTATATAGCTGTATGATATTAGGGATCTGAATGGTACAGCTTATAATTTATAACTTGTAATTTGTTGTATAAAATACTATGATGAACTAACTCAGGTTTTTCTAGTAGATTTAAAAGCTCTAGACCATTTTTTTCTTTAGAGTTTTTGGCAGAACACTGTCAGATCTAAACTACTGTAATGTTAAAATATGTGCTCTATGACCTATAATGTTTTAGTGTTTATTGACAGCAAAACATAATGAATAAAAGATTTAACATAGTACTTTTTTATTATTGGTCCAGTGTCCGTTTTATTCACTTTGATGTTCCCACCACCTGCAATGAAGCTTATGCAAAATAGATGGTCAGTACATGTCTAGTGAGTGAGTTAATATTTACTTTGGCAATTATTTCTAACTTGATACCTTTGAGCCATGTTTGTTTGATAATCTGTTACCAAATATCTGTAAATTGAATTAATTTGATTTGTGGTTTTTAGAGTAAACCTGTGTTTTCTGGTTGTATAGTGCTAATTAGAAGAAAATAAAAATATACTAAAAACATGCTTCTTCTTATACAGCCTTTGTATGGAAATAATTCTAGAGAAATGCAGTTTTCTTTGTTAAGAAACAAATCCAAAAGGGGTAATGCTTGGCTCTAAGGCAAATAAAGTGTTTCTTGACCAGTTGCCTACAGCTGATGAGCTCCAGTAAGAGCGAAACCAGTTCTCACCCACTGAAAGTTTTGAAGTGTGAATTGGTCCTGTAGTACTGTGTCAGAAACAACTCTGGGAAAAATAAATGCTTGAATCAAGAGCAATTTTGTGATTAATGTTTATAATATGGTATTTCTTTTAATGAGTAAGTTATTAAAAGTCAAAATATCTTAGTTTTACTTTGAAAAAACATTATGACATCTACAGGTAGGTCATCTGTAATTGGTGGATATTACAAATATTTATGAGTATGAATTTAATTTGTACAAGCATTTCTTAAAATAAATAAATGTTTAGTTTTACATCCTTTCCATTTAGTGTATGACTAGGCTTCTCTGTCCTTAGTAGCTTTAGTGACAACTTCCTTCCCAGAAGAATAAACCTGGACAGTATCCAAATTACTCTGCATTGGCATTGCCTGCCAGAAGAGTAAGTTGTTTTTTTTCCCTAGTTAATTGTTGATATAATCAGAGTTTAATTTGTTTGATTTTGGCTTCCTAGATTTTGTTTGCTATAATTCTTGAGTAATTTTTAAATCTGTGGAGATATGCATATATTTATACGTATAGACATGTATCTTTTTAATATCTGTGTTTTGTTTTGCTTTTTATTTCTGTCTCTTGTTTGTAACATTTTGAGAATCAGAAAATTAAGTGCAAGGGGCCAGGAATTTAGCTCAGTGGTGCTGCCCACTTGACTTGCAAGCATGAGGTCATGCATTTGATCCCCATCCTGCCAAAAACAAAAAAAAGAGAGAGAGAGAGAAAGAAAAGAAAACTAAGTGCAAGCCCAATACGAGTTTACATAATGCCTTTTTCAAAGGTTGTGGGCATATTACTGATAGAAGATATAGAAAATACTTAATTTTTTAAATTAAATTTAATATTTCTTAAATTACAGGTTATTATAAACAATAAAATAGTCTACTCCTTCGTGCCAGAAGAATATTGAGCAGGGTATAAGATAAATTTTTGTTGTTCTGCACTGTCTTACAAAATATTAAATCTTCTTAGTACCTGTTAACCTACTAAATGTTGCTTTGGGCCCCAGATCATTATGTAAACCCATAAATGTAGCAGTAAATTTTATTTGTCAGATTTATCTACTTATTACCATTATATTGTTTGATACTTCTGGACTTTGATTCATTTCAGAGTAAGGTTCTTTCTTGAAAGAGCAGAACTCATTTAAAATGTGGAATACTGCCTGTTCAAATAGGTCCTAAGCAAGGCTCTATCTTTGATGAATATAAATGCAGTATATTTTACTTTTATAGATCATTATTGTACGTGTGATGAGACAAAATTCGTAGGGAGATATGACATTGAAATCAGATAGTTGCACATAATTAGTTTCTAGATAGCTGGAAGGGAAAAACATTTTAGAAGGAAAGAGCATCAGGGAAACATTGATCTGTAGATAATTTAGATGAATCCTGAGTAGACTGGAAGGCCTAGTAAATTACAGTGAAGCACTAGAATTTTAGGAATGTGTTAGTAGATAAGATTGAAAAAGCAGTACACCTGTAACTGGCTTACTGTACAATCTCAAGTTGGGCATACAAGTGAAAAAGTTTTATTTATTATATTTTTTGTGCTGCTGGATATCATATACATGATCTCACACATGTAGGACAGACTGTTCTCCAACTGTTATGTTTAATGAATCTTTCTTTCCTTTTTCTTTTTTTTTAAATGAGCCTCCAGTAGTAAGAAGGCTGTAAAACACTCCCAGCCTGCCACCTTTCTTCTGAACTGCACTCTGATTTGGTCTGATGTTAGGACATTTGTGCCACAACAATTAGGACAGGTCCCGTCACTTAAAAAGCAAAAACAATGTAATCACAAACTGTTCCTCTTTTTGAAGAAAGTGTAAATTAATTAATTCCTAGCTCCTTAGCTTGAAGAAGTGTAAGTTGACTCCAAGACTGGTTCAGACCCCTTTTCTGGCTAACCGTTGTAGAGTTCAACTGGGGAAGAGAGCCAGCTTGCAGAGGCAGAGCTTTTTTCACCTGAACCTTTTAAAGAGGGGAGAAATAGCCATGGCTTCCCTGTAGTTCATCCAGCTGCATTTGATGGTGATCTGTGGCAGGTGTGAACGTTACAGGGGTAGTGTTGTAGTTCCTGGGTCTTTCTGCCACTGAAGACCTTCTTCATAAAGCAGCTCCTCTATTTAGCAGAGCCAGTGTCTTCAAACTTTAACTCTCTTCTCTGGACTGGACAGCCTGCTGCTTGATGTGATGCTGTCTTGCCCCTGGTAACCTGTGCTTTTCATTAACCTTGCTCCTTTATTTGGACTTGTAGACAGGAAAACAAATGATGGAGGGGAATTGACAAATCAGCAATTAAATGTTACTCATATGAGCTGACCAGAGGCCTAGATGTATTCCAAGTAGGGGATGCTAACAGTAGAAATTTAGGAAACCTAAAACCGTTGACAGATTATGAGGACAAATTAAAGGAGTCAGATGTCTAAGAAAAATGGTATCATTGACAATAGGAAACAGTAGCTGAGGGTACTTAATTATAGAACTATAATTATGATTTTGGATTGGGTGTTTTGAGTTGAGATGATGGAGAAACTTCCAGTGGAAATACCTATAAAAAGAGAAACTTTAATAGAGAGAATAAGGAGGAGATAAATCATTAAGTATCTGTAAGTCAGGGATGTAGGACTGAAAATCATGTAGGCATCAACGGTGAGTGGAAGCTTCAAGTTATCTAAGCTGACAAATTCTAGGAGAAAAGAGTAAGACTGAAGCCCGGATTCAAGTGAGAGGATAATAAACCTGTATTTGCTTAGTGTTTTTCTGTTGGCAAATCATGACGCACAGATGGAGCCATAAAATCACTGATAAAGTTTCTTCTCGGTTGCTATATGCTAGGAAGTTATCATACCTTCCTAGTCTTACTCTTTTTAAAGATTATCTTTCTCTCCTACCCATTACTTTTTGACAGCTTTGGGCTCCATTTCGGTTGGAATAGCATTAACTAGTTATGTTTAAAACTACTTCATTTTTGGTTGGATTTCTAAATTGACTTCAACAACATATTTACAAGTTATTTCTTAAGGTCAGTGTCCCTCTTCCTAGATTTTGGAATATGCCATACATGAGGGTTTTTTACTTAACCTACTTTGTACATTTGTATTTTCTAAACCAAGCTTTAAACACTAGTGTGAGCTTTGGCTTGGTTTTAAAATATACACAGCAAGATAATGATAATTTCTAGTTAGTTGCTTTGAAATAAATGTTATGCAGATAAAAAGAGTACAAGGTCAGGGGCTATATTAGTCAGTGCTCTAAAGCACAGTCTGAATTGGCAGACTGGGATACCTATCAGACAAACTGGTCTCTTATTTTCTAATTCTTATAATAATGTTTCTCAAGTTTTAATTTTATCAGATCATTTCTGTTTTTGTAGATTTTAATTTGACAGCTGGTGAGGTGGCATGTGCCTTTCTTTAATCCTAGAACCTAGGAGGCTGAGGCAGGAGAATCACTTTGAGTTCAAGGCCAGCCTGAACTGCATAGTAAAACACTGACTCAAAACAAAGATTTTCATTTGACCAATCTTTGAGAACCTTTGTCCTGGAAACTATAGTATAGTCAAGTATACAAGTTTTAACATTTAGAATTTGTCCTTATTAACAAAATTTTAGTCCTTCTTAGTATTCTCTGACCACCATCTCTCTCACAACCTGATATAAGCATGCAGCTTTTTATTATCACCATTTTACTCTTTCTTTGTTTTCCATTTGTGTATCTCTTACCCGGAATTCTGTTTTACTTTCTGTCCAAAAAATTATGCCTACTTTTTAATCTAACTTCATATAACTTCGATAATCCATCCATCTTGTATATGCTTTGTTGATACCTGACAAGAATAGCAGGTCAAATATCATTATGAAACTATTATTTATCACAGGGTCATATTTTAAGTTGACTGATTTTTATGAAGTACTTGGATTACTAACCTATATAAATGATACCAAAATGTATTCTAACTTTATCACATTGGTTTTTAATAGTGCTTTTATTGACCTAAGCGGTACATACGCATGTAACAAACATTGTTTTATTCCTGTTGAGAGTGAAAATCACCATGATACTGCTTGGATCCTGCCTGTGTGGAAAACTAATTCCTCCCTGGGATCCTTTTTGTTCTTAACTTCATCTCAAAGCTGAGTCTCTGAACTATAAGTAGCTATGTCTTCTTATTGTCTAGTTTTCTTTTTCAATAAATTTTTATCATCAAAGTGCATCATTTTGTCATCTTTATGATTTCAGTGTTTTTCATTGCTGCCTTTTTAAATGTATTTCTTAAATCCTGCCGTTTTCCTTCACAAGGCTGAAGAAATTCTGCATATATTTTGGCACTAACACTTTGTGTTACAAGTATTATTCTTTATCTAACAACTTAAGGAAATGATTGGGGAATGCCAGACTGAGACAGAAATTAGTGAACTTGGCTGACTAGAGAGGATGAGAGTCAGACTTTGAAGTGGCCCTGTTGCTTACATAGCCAATTTGGCTTGACTGTCTTATACTTTATTCTCAAGAAAAGGCTTTTATTAATGAATTATTATTGATAAAATTTGTTATCTTAGTTATTCTGTATCATGGAGTATGTAAAAAGATTCATGGAGGCTTGTTTTAAAGACTTTTTAAAATGTTGATGTTTTAATTTCTTAGATGTAAAACAAATTATGAGTGGATCTGAAGAAATACAAAGTGAATTGAAACCAGTCAGTATGTCGGAGACTGAGCATATACCCTCCATTTCTTCTGAGAAACATATTGGAAAAACACCTGACTTAAAGGAAGACTCGTATGACTCTTTTTGTGGTGATGAAAGCATCAAATTAGAAAATGAATCCAAACTGTTGGTATTAAACTTCGACAAACTGTTATGTCAGCCTAATGAATACTGTCAAATTGACGCTTCTGAAAATTACATCCCAGATCATGGTGGAGGTGAAGATTCTTGTGATAAAATAGAAAAATCCCCAGAAAATCCTGAACAGATAGCTAACCTTCCTAGTGGAGATTTTGCAAAGCAAGTGTCAAAAGCAAGTGAAACTGAACAGACAGTAACACAAATATTAGCAGAATTAAGATCATCTACATTCACAGAAGCTGATAATGAAAAGACTTACTCAGAAAGTCCCTATGATACAGATTGCACCAAGAAACTTATTTCAGAAATAAAAACTGTTTCAGCATCAGAAGATTTGTTGGAACAAATAGAATCTGAACTCTTATCTACTGAGTCTGCAGAACACCATGTACCAAATGGAATGAATAAAGGAGAACATGCATTAGTTCTGTTTGAAAAGTGTGTGCAAGATAAGTATTTGCAACAGGAACATACTATAAAAAAGTAAGTTTATTTCTTTAGGTAATTGTTTGAAAGGAGTTAGAGATTGAATTCTTGTAAGGGAAATATCTTGTCTACTTAATAATTCTGTATAATAGAGGCATACATATCATTGATAGAAATTTGTCAACATTTTTAATAGTTTAATATTCTAAGTATAAAGAAGTAAATATAGTAAATTATGTAAACTCATTCAAGATCTAGAACTTTTTATAATGCCAACCTATTTTTTTTCTTTAGAATTTTTTTTTTTTAAACAATTTGGGGCCAATTTTTTTTTTTTTTTTTTAAGGTTTTTTGAGACAGGGTCTCACTTTGTGGTTCAGGCTGGCCCTGAGCTCAGCCTCAAACTCACATCACAGCAATCCTCCTGCCTCTGCCTCCCGAGTGCTGGGATTACAGGCGTGAGCCACCACGCCCGGCACTGGTATGTGGTACTGGTTGCCACTGGGGTGAGTCTCCACACCCAG
>PVIR01007655.1:0-20691 GCA_004026965.1 Petromus typicus | reverse complement strand
GGGGCCAAATTGTTTTTTAAACAATTTTAAACCAGGGGCCTTCCTATCAAGTGCCTTACTAACTGAGCTACATACTCAGCCCATGTTTTTAATTTTTATAAGACTGTGGAACAGAGGTGGCAAACCCATGGCACAGGTGTAATTTTTCTAAGACCAAAAAATACTAATGTATAAGTTATTTTTTTCCTAAAATAAAACCTCAATATTCAGGTTTAATTGGAGTGTTGGGAGTTTTGTGATAAGTGGTCTGTGGGTTGCAGTTTGAGTACTTGTCTTGAAAAGGTTCACCGTCAGTGGAGATTTAGATGTAGAAGTGATGTAGAAGTGCGGTGGCACCTCTGTTTGGTAAAATTTTGTTTTCGTTTGCAAATTCTACACCAACAACAAACCCACTGTGGCCTTTTTTTCTTACACAAACTTGGCCATCTTTTCCAAAATTTTTGAATCATAAGTTAATTAACAGATGTACCATTGCATGTCAGATATGAAAAATTTAGAAGAAAATTAAAAGGCATAAAGTTTCTTTCCTTAAAATTCTCCTTAACAAATAATTGATTTTAAAAATCAAAATTTTTTAAAAGACAGATCAGCTGATTATTATCTAGTAAATAGGCACACAGATTTCTGTCGTAAATTTTTCAAAGATGTGTACTTCTGCTTCAGTGATGGTATAATTTCATTCTGTTTTTATTCTAGGCATGTGTACTCATAACTTAAAGGAAAATAAAAGATTAGCCTTCATTAAATATGTAGATACATACTGATTTTTTTAAAAACACTTGATACTTAAAAAACTTTTCTTTAAATTAGAGGGAGTATTATAGTAGAGAGAAGAAAAGCGGAGGTCCACATGGCAGAGGAGGATGACAGAAAAGATATACCACAATCCAAATATTACTTGACATGGAATTGGCTTTTCATGCTTTCCTTGCTTCTACTCACTCTGCCAGAATATCCTGTTCAGTGGATCAAAATTTTTCAAGCCAACTGTTTACCCAGTGAACTTTAATCTCTTAATATTCAGGGCCACTCCCCCGTTTTCTATTTTAAGTTTATTTTTAATTATGATAAAATGGACATAAAATTTACCGTTTTATGTACAGTTCAGTAGTGTTAACATATTCGTGTTATACCACCAATCCAAAGAAATTTTTCAACTTGTAAATATGAAACTGTACCTATTAAATGTATTTCTGTATTTACACCTGGACCCAGATCCTGGCAGCTACCATTCTGCTTTCTGTTTCTGTGACTATTCCTCTTACACTTCATTTCATGTAAGTGAAATCATATGGTACTTGACTTTTTGTCACTGTCCTACTTCACTTGATGTTACTGCTTCAGTTTATCCATGTTATAACTTGTATCAGAATTCCCATACTTGTTTTCAGCACTGGGAATTAAATCCAGGGCCTCTGTACTGAGCTATATCCCCTGCCCTTTTTATTTTTTATTTTGAGACTGGGACTTGCTTATTTACCAAGTTGCCCAGACTGGGCCAGAAATTGTAATCCTGCTGCCTCAGCTTCCCACAGTGCTGGAATTAAAGGGATATGCCATCATATCTGGCTAGAATTTCCATGCTTTTAAAAGTTGAATATTACTTAACATTCTATGTACATACTATGTTTTATTTATTCATTCTTGGACATTTGAGTTCCTTCTACATTTTGACTGTTGTGAATAATGTTGTTCATGAAAACAGCTGTACGAAAAAAAAAAAAAAACTTTAAGATTCCAATTCTAATTAAGATTGCAATTAATACTACTATAAAATGCACACTTCTGAGTGCTTCCTTACTGTTATGTTATTATTATTATGTGAATAACATATATACTGTACTTTTTTTTCCTTGCACCATCAGTATTTCTACCACTAATATTTTTTTAAGGTAACTCCCTCATTTTCCTGCTACCTATACCTATTATTTTAGGTCATTCCTTTGAAAATAACTCTGATGCATCTTCCCATTTTGTTTAGATATGGACTTTTACTACTTTTCATATATCTTCTATAAATTTTAAGATTATACTTTTAGTAATCATAGAAAACATGCTATTGATTATGTACCTGATATGTTATATATGTTCACTCATAGTCTGCACAACTCTTGGTGGTATGTAGTACTGTATCATCCCCATTGTAGAAGTGAGGAACCTGAAACAGCTTTGTGTTGTTTTCAAGGTCACATGCAGGTCAGTACAAGATCAAAATCTGAGCCTTTGTGGTTTGGCCTAAGAGATTTTAGAAATGTGGTTAATGAAATTTAAAAGTTTTAGCTGTGTAGAAAATTGATTTTTTTTTACTCCATCCTACCCATCAAAGCAGAAACAGCAGGGTAAAGTAGATAAGCACAATTCTAAGCAGAGTCCTGGAGTTGGAATGTCCCTTTACTGTCTGCAAGCTCTGCTACACTGGCCAAATCATCTTCTTTGAATCAAAGATTTTTCATCTCTATGAGGGGAATAATACTTCCCTACTGATACTTTTATTGAATGTTAAGGTCTTACAAATGTCACATATTTTAAAGTTAGGTTTATCTTTTGTTAAACATATAATGTTTTTAATTGCAAATAAGATGATGTGAAACAACTCAGTTTTTTAAAATTTTTGTTTTCATTTAATCTTTATGAAAAAGATTTATTTCATTTCCTTTGAAATTTTCACAAATGCATATAATTCCAAATGTCTTTGTTTATACTTCCATTCCTTTATTTTATCCTAGCTTTACTAAAGACAAAATTGTACATATTTTAGGTACAGAGCATGATAATTTAATACATTGTGAAATGATTACTGCAAACAAGATGGATAAGACATCACCTTACATACTTTTTATTCCTGGTGTAACCGGTCAAGATCTACTTTCAACAGATTTCATGTATAAAATGTGATGTTGCCACTCTGGCCTACATTAGGTCTCCAGGATTTGTCCAACTTAGAGTTGAAAATTTGTATCCTTTGATCATCTCCTCTGGCAACAAACATTCACTGTTTTTCTATTCTTGTGTTTTCTGACATATCAGTGTTGTTGTCCAGTGTCCCAGCCACAGTTTTTCAATAAGAACAGGCATATCAATAATGTGTACTTAGCATATAAAAATAATTTTGGTCTGTGGGTGTTGCTCAGTGCTAAAATGCTTGCCTAGCCTGTGTGAGACTGCCCTAACATTGCAGTAAACAAAACTAAACAATGTTAAAGAGAGAACAGTATGAGTGTTCTTGTCTTTGCCTTTTTTCCCTCTTCTTTAACTGTGAATTACAGCCAGGATTCTTATTGCAAGTTTTCCATAGTAAATTGATTATACACTTAATCTTATAAATATACTAAGTTAAACCAGTTTGCCATAAACAGCTTGAATAAATGAGCGCTGCATTTTCTTTTGCAAACATTGCTTGTTTCTTCACTGCATTACTGTGCTCAAGTACTAGTTCCTCAGAGCCCTATTATGACACCATTTTTTATCTTGTCTTCCTTTATGTTTCTTAATAGGATTTAATCACTGCTTTACATGCATACATATACACACATATATTTATTTACATACGTATATTTCAGTTTTTTCCCTTGGTATATAAGCTCTAAAAGGGGAAAAGATTGTTTACTGGCTGACATTATCTGCATATACAATAGTGAGGTACATAGTAGCTTTGGAATTGCTTTTGACTTCAGAACTCAGATTAAACACTAGCTATATGACCAGGAAAAGTTATAGACTTCACTTTGTGTTATTTTAAATTCATAAAACAGAAATGGTAAAAATGTAATAAACTTTTTTTGGTACTGGAAATCAAACTCAGGACCCTGTGTTTCCAAAGCTCACAAACATTTTGAATATTAAATGATAACATTCTTATAAGGCTAAATTAGCATATATTATTAGGAAATAGTAGGTGTGTAAAAAAGTGTTAGGTATTAGCTACTGTTCTTTAGAATAGTTTATATAGTTATGAGTACCTTGTGAATAGTATTTCAGATTTTATTTCTATTTTTTAGGGGGATTTAAAATGAAACTTGTTTATTTTTTTCTTTTATAGTGATTACAGTTCTGTTACTAATGGAATGGCATTAAAATATTTTAACATAAAGCAGAACTTTTCAACCTTGGCCCTATTGGGCTGTTTTGTGAGGTACAAGAAGTCTAACATCATTTTTGATTTCCACTCACTGGGTAACAGTAGCAGCCCTCTTTCTCATGATTGGAAATAGGAAAAAATACCTAATTGGCCAGAAAATGTTTTGCAAAACATCTGATGAATGGATCAACAAATTGAAGGCTTAGGTTGATGACTAAGCTGGTCTGCTCTACTTCATTTGAAAGGATTAGAGGCATCCTAGCATAAAAGGACAGCCACATGTCCACAAGGACATATTCTGAGAGATGTATTAGGCAGTTTTATCCTTAAATGAAAGATTATTTAACAGTGTCAATTTAAAATAACAGGTACCTGTAGTCTTGAAATAGATGACATTCTACTCATTTCTCTATTTTTAATTATCTTTTATTCATACTACCGTTTTATATTTAGGTTAATTAAAGAAAATAAGAAACATCAGGAGCTCATCTTAGACATTTGTTCAGAAAAAGACAATTTAAGAGAAGAACTTAAAAAAAGAACAGAAACAGAGAAGCAGCATATGAGCACAATTAAACAGGTAAAAAGATAAAAACTTTTAAAGACCATATGTTAATCCAGAAAAATTGTGTATAAATTGAAATTCTATAAATTAAAGTGCTTTAAATCTAGAAGATTGCTTTGTATTTAAATCATTTTCTGTTATAGCCTGACAAATGTAAATTCCTACTTTTATAGTTTGTGTGACTAGTCTACTGAATATAATAGAACTTACTATGTTCTGAATAATGGTCAAGATGATTTGATTTGACAGTGAACTAGACTGTTTTTAACCAAACAAGGGAAGCAGCAGTAGCTAAAAGGCTATGTCTAGCATTAGGCTGTTTTTACACTTAAATTATAACATAGTTTCATTTCAGTGTGTTTACAAACTACAGTATTGAGTATTGGCTCTAATACTTTAGGTTGTATCTGGCTAACTGACTTGCCAAGCCTTTTTCTTTCTTTTTAAAATGAACTCTGATGGATGGTCACCAAAGTGAGTGTTTAGTCCTGATAACAGAGCTGACTGAGCTGTTCTTACCTTTCTGAGTTGATTTGTCTTCTGTGGACAGGAGTAGAGGCATTTTAGCTTTAGAAATAAGTTAACTCAAATGGATATGTCGTGCGAAATTATCATTAGGTGATTTTATCCTTGCTTGAACATCTGAGGGTATACATAACTAAGACACCTATGTTATGGTTGTATTGGACTTGATATGCAGTCCACTGACAGGAACATTCTGTAGCTTGTCACTGTAATTTTCTTTTGTTGTATCTTTCATAGAAAGTTATGTAATGAAAGTAAATATAAACAAATGATAAATTAAACCAAGTTTATTGGTTTATACTTAATGTACCTCTATACAATAGGAAGATAATGATATTATGTAAAATTCTATGTGTGATATTTAATTCTGATTTGTATATGCTCTAAAACCATCCCTTTCAAACTTCAAAGGTTAAAGTATGAAGAAGCCTTAATGATAGTACCAATCTGTATTTTGGTAGTTAATTAACGGCTGATGACCAGAAACTTCATATTGAGCAGATGAAATGAAACCAGAGCTCTACTTTCCCAAGCTTATTAATCATTCTACCTTTTTAAAAGAGAATATAGAACCGGATGTGGTGGTATATGGCTGTCTTAGTCATGTTGTTCCCTGGTGAGGCACAATACCCAACACCCACCATTTAAAGGAGGAGAGCTTTATTTGGCTCCTAGTTTTGAGGTTTCATTCCATAGTCTGGTGGCTCCAAGACAGGGCATCCTGGCAGAGGGGCATAGCAGAAGAGTAGCTGCTCACATCAAGGAGTTCAGGAAGGAGATAAGAAATGAGCTGGGAAGGGAGATATAACCTTGGTCACTCCCACACTAACCTGCCTCTTTTGACCAGAAACCACCTCCTAGTAGCAAGCTAGTTATAATGCCCTTATAATCCAGTCACCTTCTCATGGCTTTAACTGTGATCACATGAAGCTCTGAGGGCACATCAATAGCTAAACCCCAACAGTGCCTACAGTCCCAACTCCCCTGTAATCCCTGCTACTTGGGAGACAGGAGTTGTAAATTGGAAGCCAGCATGGCAATTTAGCAAGACCCTGTCTCAAAACAAATTTTTTTCCTCTCCTTTTTATTTTTAAAATCAACTTTATTGATATACTTTTGATATACCTAGTGACCACATTCATCATAAGGAATTTAAACCTGTATTGATATGTCTTTATTATTTTTTCCCTTGTTCTACTTCTCTCGCTTCAACCTTTTTCTCCTTTTACATACAAGTTCTGTTTCCACTTCTCTTTCTTTTTTTCTTTTCTCTTCCTTCTCTTTCTCCCTCCCCCCTTCTTTTTCCCTCTTGCATTGGAACATTTTTTTCCTGATTCTCAATCACCAATTTTGGCCCTTATTTACCCTTTCAATTTCTCATACAAGGGAAAAATAAAATATTTAAACAGCATATCTTAATTATTTCACTTTAAAAGTGTGGTTTCAAAGTGTATCCATTTACCTAAAAATGTTTTGTCTATCCTTTATGGCAAAGTAGTACTCCATTGTATATAAAAATCACATTTGTTTTTATCCATTCATATACTGATGGGCATCTGGGCTGTTTTCAAGATTAACTAATACAAAGTGTGCTTCTGTAAGCATGGATGTTCATATATCACTGTGGTATGATGCTTTAAACTTTTGGGACAACTAAAAGAAGGTGAATAGCTGGGTCGAATGAAACCTTTAGTTTTAGTGTTTTGATAAATCTCCATTCTGACTTGTATATTGGTTGTAACAGTTTACACTCTCACCAACAATGGAAAAAGATTATTTATTCCCCACAGCCTTATCAGGATTTGTTACTGATTGATTTCTTGGTGATAGCCCTCTTTCTGGAGTAAGATGGAATCTCCATGTTATTTTAATTTGCATTTCTTGAATGACCAGTGATGTTGAATATTTTTTCAAATATTTATTTGCCATTTGTACTTTATCTGAGAAGTGTCTATTCATTTCAGATACCTATTTTTGGATTTGGTCTGTAAATTTGAGGGATTTGATTTTATCATTCTTTAGATAGTCTTGATATTAGTTCTTTGGCGAACAGCTGCTAAAAATTTTTTTCCTATTTTGTGGGTTGTCTTCTCTGTTGGTGGTTTCTTTTGCTATCCAAAAGCTTTTAAATATGATGAAATCCCCAATTGTTTGTTCCTTGTAATATTTCCTGTGTGATAGGAATTTGTTCATAAATATTTTGTCTATTTCTATGTCTTGAAGAGTTTCACCTATTTTGTGTTCTGGCAGACTAAGTGTTTTTGTTTTAGGATTTAAATCTTTGATCTGTTTCAATTTTAATTTAGTTTAGTGCATAGTGAGAGCAATGAGTCTAGGTTTAATCTTTGACCCATGGAAAGCATCAGCACCATTTACTAAAGAAGCTTCCAGTGAAGGTATTATAAAGGCATGGTGACTGTGTTTGAAGTTGTTTCTGCATCTTCTGTTCTGTTCGATTAATACTCAGGTCTGTTTTTTGCCAGTACCATACTGTGGTGTTTTTTCCACAGTAACTTTGTAGTATAATTTTAAGTTGGGGATTATGGTACCCCTGCCTTGCCTTTGTTGCTCAGAATTGCTTTTGCTATTCTAGTTCTCTTTTGGTTCCAAATGAATTTTAGGATTGTTTTCACTTGGTCTGTGAGTATTTGTGGTATTTTGATCAGGATTGCATTAAATCTGTGGAACAGTTTTAGAAGTATGGCCATTTTCACTATATTGGTTCTGCCTATCTAAGAAGAAGGGATATCTGTCCATTTTCTAAAATCTTCAATCTCTTTTCATAGTTGTGTAGCTTTCAGTGTAAAGGTCTTTTACTTCCTCCCTTAGATTGATTTCTAAATATTTAATTTTTTTATTTTGTTGTGAAAGGTATGGTTTCTCTAACTTCTGTCAGTGAGTTTGTTATTTGAGTGCAGGAGAACTATTGATTTTTGAGTGTTGACTTTCTATCCAGCTGTGCTACTGAATTTAGTTATTAAATCTAGGAATATTTTGGTGGGATTTTTGAGGTCTTCTATGTAGAATATCATGCCATCTTCAAATAGTGATAATTTAACTTCTTTTCCTGTCTTTATTCCTTATTTTTCTTACTCTTGTGTACCTGCTATAGCTATTGTTTCCACAACTATATTGAATAGGAATGGTAATAATGGACAGCCTGATATTGTTCATGATTTTAGTTTTTTTTTTTTTATTTAATAAGATATTGGCAATTGATTTGTCACAGATGGCTTTTATCATTTTGAGGTAAAGATCTATTCCAACTTTCTGTATGTTTTTTTTTCATCATCAGTGCATATTGTACTTTCTCTAAAGCTTTTTTTGCATCTCTTGAGATGATCGTGTTTCGTCTTTAGTTCTGTTAAATTGGTATATTACATTTATTGATTTACAAATATTGAACCAGCTATGAGCATATGGGTGGTGGCTAGTCCAAATTGAAAGTTGCTTTAAGTGTAAAACACACATCTGATTTAGAAGACTTAGTACAAAAAATATAAATCAGCTCACTTTAAAGTGTTGGTTACATATTGAAATGATAATTTGGATAGTTGAGGTTTTATAAACTATTTTGTCTATTCATTTTGCTCTTTGAAAGTGTGATCATTAGAAAATTGAAGCTATGTGTATGGTTTGTTTTTCTATTGGGCAGTGTTATTCTAGTTAATTTTATAAGCAAAATTGATAGAATCTTGCCTCAAGCTTTTAAATGCTGGGATCACAGGTGTGCACCACCATACCCAGATAAACTTTTTAAAGATATCATTTACATACTATACATTTCACCCATTTCAAGTGTATATAAATCTTTTCTCCTTTAAAGTATATGTCAGGTATTTTGTCCTAGTAATGGAAAAGTGACTGATATACTTAAAATGTTGTATTATTCAATCACCCACAGAAAAGTACTGGTGTACATTACAGCTTGAATGAAACTTTGAAAACAGGATACTAATTCAAAGAATCTAGACATAAAAGGCTATATATATATGATTCCTTTGTGTGAAGGGTAAAGAACAGGGAAGTATATACACTTTTCTTTGGGTGATTGAATAATACTACATTTTAAGTGTACCTGTGGCATACAATTTAAAGGAGAAAAGGTTTAGTTTGGCTCATAGCTCTACAGGTTTCATTCCATGGTCACCTGGCTTCAGACAGGAACATTATGGTGGAAGGGCATTGTGGGGAACAGCTCCTAACCTCATGGCAGCGGGGAAACTGAGTGAAGGGGAGAAACCAGAAAGGAAGAAGTTGGCGACAGTATATATCCTTCAAAGGCATAATCCCAGTGACCTGCTCCCTCCAACCGGAGCCCATGGGTTAATCCATTGATGAAGTTAATGGCCTCAAAATCCAGTCACCTCCATGAGCATCTTTTAATCGAGTCAAATTAATTGTCAGGATTGTCACAGTATAGATGTGCAGCATTTTGTCTCTTCGTAGATTTTTTTTAATAGTATGAATAATGCTTTTGGACATATGTGGTCATTTATCCTTAGTGTATACCTAGGAATGAAAAGAATAAGTTGGAAGTGTTCTTTCTTTATGGAGATATTGGTGTTTTTAAAAGGTTAGTTGGAATTTATCTGGGTTTATTTATTTATACAGCTATCTAGAGCTGAATTTTTCATGACAGCTAGTGGTTCTTCCCCCTGCCTCTTTTCCACATCTTGCTCGTCTTCCTCCTTCTTCTATTTATTTTTAAATTCAGTCTTTTATAAGTCTCTTCGAGGCTTCATGTTCCTTTATGAGATGGTTTTTGGTAATTTGTATTTTACTAGAAATTGTCCATTTCATCTAAATTAAAATGATCATAGTGTTTGTCTTTTTATTTTCTGTAAACTTAATAGTAATATCCCACTTTAATCTTGATTCTGGTAATTGAATCTTCTGTTTCAGACTAGTTAAAAGTTTGTCACTTTCATTAATCTTTTCAAAGAACCAACTTCTTTGATTGTTTCTGTATGGTTTATTCTCTATTTCATCAATTTTTATTCTAATCTTTTATTGTGGACTGAAACCTCTACAAGCTGTGAGCTCAATAAACCTTTCCTCTCTTAACTTGTGGGTATTGAGTATTTTGTCTTAGCAATGAGAGAGAAGTAACTAAAACAATTTCTTGAATTCCTTGCTAAGTACTATAGGGCTTCTCATATATATAGTTTAATGTATCACAGTCTCTTCAGGTTTACACTGATATAATTCCAGTGAGACATAGAAACATTGCTAATGGTTTTGATTTCTATAATTAGAGTTTATTCATTATATTTGTTTATAATGTATTTACTTCAGGTTATTAAGTCTATTTGGTGTAGCTGTAAAAATAAAATTAATTTTCTTTACAGCTAGAAATAAAAATAGAAGAACTTAATAAAGAAGTTAAAGCTTCCAAAGATAAACTAGTAGCTCAAGATGTTGCAGCTAAAAATGCAATTCAACAGTTGCACAAAGAGATGGCTCAAAGGATGGAACAGGTACTTATAGTTCATTTTACTGTAACTTGATGGTCTTTTGACTCCCATTTATTAAAATAAACTAATTCTGTAAAAATAGGTCACTTTGTATAAAAATTAGCCTTTTAAAATTAAAGTAATAACAGCCAGTGTTGTGGCTCATGCCTGTAATCCCAGCACTTAGGAGGCAGAGGCAGGAGGATTGCTGTGAGTTTGAGGCTAGCATGGGCTACCTAGTAAGTTCAGGGCCAGCCTGAACTACAAAGTGAAACCCTGTCACACACACACACACACAAAAAAAACGCCATATATTAAGTACCTGCAAATTGTTACAAAATTATTTCTGCTCTCTCTTCCTCCAAGCTTATTTTTATATCTCATTCCTTATTTGATAGCTAATTGACACTTTGGTCGTATATCAGATCACATAAATATGTACAAGTCACACATGCTCTTGTATAGCTCTTTTTCTATCAGTCTTTTGTGTGTTATAACAAAACACCTAAGTCTGGGTACTCTAGAAAGAAAAGCTGATTTAGCTCCCAGTGCTGGAGATCCAAGAGCAGATCAAGTCACTGAGAGCAGAGGCCACTTGATGGAGTAGGAAGACTTCAGGGGAGGCAGATCTTCCTTTGCTAAATTCTTAAACTGCTGTTTAGTGCCTCCTGCTGGTGGAGCCCACCTGGAAGTTTGAAAATAAAGATGCTTGTTTATGTGGCCCATGATTGTCTTCTTGAAGATAGGACAGAAAATAGCAAAAAGCAGATATGGAAGAATATGAAAATAACAGCCATATCAGCCAAAGTAAAAGGAATAGTAGACAGTAAAAGCTAATACTAGCACTGTATTATTTTTTCTATGATTTAAAATTTTTCCTTTTATCAAATTTTATAGCATAAGTCCGGGAGTTTTTTAAAAACTTATTAATAACATACGCAAATATTTACTTTTATCTATTTTTATTTGAAAAACATTTCTTATTAATGCTAAATAATATTTTTTCAAGGCCAATAAGAAATGTGAAGAAGCACGCCAAGAAAAAGAAGCGATGGTAATGAAATATGTAAGAGGTGAGAAGGAATCTTTAGACCTTCGAAAGGAAAAAGAAACACTGGAGAGAAAGCTTAGAGATGCAAATAAGGAATTTGAGAAAAACACTAACAAAATTAAGCAACTTTCTCAGGAGAAAGGTCGGTTGCAGCAGCTATATGAGACAAAGGTATAACATGCTATTGTACCTTATTTGAAATTTTTTTTTTTGCTTTACCTTAAATCATGATATGGTGAAAACACTCAAATGTAATGTTGTTTGTATTAGTTTACCTAATAAAAATGTGAATGTTGGATCGGGGAGTTAGCTCAGTGGTCCTGGCACCTGTCTTGCAAGCGCAAGGACCCGGGTTCAATTCCCTGGTAACCACATAACAATACTGGGTGTGGAGACCCACACCCAGCAGCAACCAGTACTACATACCACAGTGCCAAGCGTGGTGGCTCACGCCTGTAATCCCAGCACTCTGGGAGGCAGAGGCAGGAGGATTGTGATGTGAGTTTGAGGCTGAGCTGAGGGCCAGCCTGAACCACAAAGCGAGACCCTGTCTCAAAAAACCTAAAAAAAAAAAAAAAAAAATGTGAATCTTTCAGGAATTGCAGCATCTTATTACTTGTCTGCAGAAAGATTTGCAGGGGAACTATTTCTTGATAGACCTTTTTTAAATTGGTAAATATAAATAATGGGCATTTTGGGGTATATTGGCACATGTAAATAACATATTTTCATGCCTGTCTGTTCCCCTGTTCTTCCTTTGCTCTGGTCCCCTTTACCATTTCTTTTGGTCCCTTTACCATTTCTTTAAAGTTGACCTTTGAATTTTGTGTTATTGTGATACATCTTCTAAAAAACTGTCTTTTAAAATCTGTATTGGACTGAGGCAGGTGGATTGCTGTGAGTTCAAGGCCAGTCTGCACTACATAGTGAGTTCAAGTTGAGCCTGAATACACAGCAAGACAAAAAAAAAAAAAAAAAAAATCCTAAAATTAAAATCTATGTTGAACAAGTTAGTTTATGCTTCAAATAGAGACTATATTTTGGTACACATGAATATAGTAATGTTAAACATGAGTAATTTTAGAGCTAAGTAATTTTACAAAAGTATATACTGGACAGAATCTTAGTGTAATGCTTATCCACCATGGAATTTAATTTTTTTCTTTTAGATAAATATATCTTTCTTATACTCCGTCTTAGGGAGTTTTATTACTGAGTTAGCTACTTACAGCTCTTACTGCTAACTTTTATTTCAAAAATACTATTACTAGTTTCAGGAATTCTGGCAAAATTAGCTTAGTTTATATTTCACCTTAACGTTAGCCTGTTAAGCATCATAAAAGGTATGCTTGTGCTTAAACACATTTTGTTGTTTAAAATATGTATTTATTGTCTTCATGATTATTAATAGCATTTAGGGTTTTTACTGTCCTTTTTATTGTTTGAAGTTTGAATCAGTTTTATGGCCAGTGGGCCAAGTAGCTCTTGAATTATACTATTACTGCACTGATTACTTTTAAGGAATAGAGAAGATACACAGATAAATAGTGGATTGTGTAAGTGAAAAATATGACTGAGTGATATTATTTTAGGAAGGTGAAACAACTAGACTCATCAGAGAAATAGACAAACTGAAGGAAGATGTCAACTCTCACATCATTAAAGTAAAATGGGCACAAAACAAATTAAAAGCTGAAATGGATTTACATAAGGTGAGTACATGTAATACAGTGGAATAATAATTAGAATTAGTTAGAATTATATAAGTAGAATTAAAAATATAACCAATGGGGCTTGAAATTTCCTGTAATGACTACTACAGAATAACTTGTACCTGTGTATTTGGTGATTATGAAAAAGAAATTTTTTACATAGTTTAAATGGTGTGAAATGTTAAATTTTGTCATTCATAGTTTACAACATCCAAACTTGCCTTATCTTTAAACTTTTTTGATATGCAAAATTTTAGGGTGGTAATTTATAAATTATCACAATTGAAAATAAATTATTAATTTTTATTTTATTTTCTTTGTTTTAGACAGGGTCTCGCTTTTATAGTTCAAGCTGACCCTGAGCTCACTATGTAGCCCAGGCAAGCCTTGAACTCGCAGCAGTCCTCCTACCTCTGCCTCTCCAGTGTTGGGATTACAGGTGTGAATCACCACACCTGGCATTGTGGTGTGTGGTACTGATTGCTGATGGGCATGAGTTACCACATCTAACGTTGTTCTATGTGGTGACTAGAGATCGAACTTGGGCTCTTGCGGTTGCAGGGCAGATGCAGGAACCACTGAGCTAAATTATTAAAAGATGGACAAGAGACTTGAGAGTCATAGTACAGTTTTTTTAGGTTCCCTTTCTAGTTTCTTGGTCTTACCCACCAACTATTAGATTATAGGTGACTGGATCTATTAGCTTCTGTTAATGGCATTACCAGACAGAAGCCTAGACTAAGAAGACTGGACACCAGGTTAACCTCAAACCATAGGAGCTGTTCCCTTCTCTTAAAACTTCTTTGGAGATTTAACTAAAATTACTTTTAATACGAAGCTACTAAAACAGAATCCTTTTTGTTTTGAATATAGTTATGTAAAGAAGAGCTTTCTTCCTGTGGTTGTGTACCCCATTGCTACCTTTTCACCTGCCTGGTCTCAGTGTAAGATGGTCTTATTGAAGCATAGAGATGGCTGGCAACAGATGTATTAGGGTTGTTGAACAACATGGTTTAGTGGTAGGGGCTTGCCAGATTTTCTTCAGAGAAAGCTGGAACATCGAATCTCGGGTGTGAGGCCAGCAATGACTGTGGTATACCTGTATGGCAGATCTAATGTGATGTACCCTTCCAGTGAGTCTCCTAGAGAAAGACTTCACTACTCAGTGTGCTTATCTCCTGAGGTTCATGTGTTATCAGCAATAGTTCCATTCTTAAAATACTTTAGTCCCCATGAGAAGCTGGAGTGCACTTTAAATTAACCTTTTTATTTCACCCCACTTAGCTATATTCTGTTTTCTGTTCTGTAACCATTCTGTCCTATAACTATTTGAGTGAATATATTCTGTTGCATTGTGAGTAATGTCCTGCTACCTTAGAAAACTAATAAAACCGATACTGAAAATTGAAAAGACAGTAGTATTTGTAGTGAAGATCTTTAGACTTGAGACAACAGGTAGCATAGAACAGTAGCTTGAATGAGGAGATAAAATGAGATTAGTAGTGCCAGGAGATTTCCAGAAGAAGAATCTAAACAGAGCCCAACAATTTCTGAATTAAGGAGACAGTTCAGAATACACAGGGCCTGTAGTTTCAGAGGAGAGAAAGGAAGGGGACCAACAATCCTTAGAGCTCACACAGGGCTAGGAAATGTTCATGTTTGCACCAGCCAGAGAGACCTCTCAACACACAAGGTATCAAGTAGCTCTCAGAAGGGTATTACTTTAGTTGTGAGGACAATTAGCCTTATTGTAAGGTGTCTCATGCCACTGTTGAAAGCTTTAAACACATAAGCTTATTTTTGGTAAATTAACTAGGTCCTTAAACAAACTCAAAAGTCTTAAATAATTATAAAAATCTCAATACCTAAGACTATTAGATTCATTATTTTTGACATCTAATGAAAAACTAGTAGCATGCAAACAAAGTAGCTAATATAGCCCATAATAAGGAAGAATCAATAGGAACAGCTCCAGAAATGACTCATAATACTGAATAGAAACAGTCTTCATTTAACTAATTCTATTCCTATGACTAGGTTATTGACTGAATGGATTGCTAAGTGAGGAATTGTATATAATATAACATGCACATTACAATATTCAGAAAAAACTCCAGCTTGATGACTTTTTTATTTGCATAACTTACATGCAATACTGTAGTATATAACAACATAAAACTATCATCCTGCACAGAACAATCAGCAAAAGTTATAGTATTATATAAACAAAGTGTACCATTAAAAAGTCATTGAGGCTTTATAAACGAGATGTACAGATCTGTACAAAAAAAGGATGGGTTCTAGATTCAAACAGTAATGAAACTGGTAGGTAGTTAAATGAGTAATATCTGTAGTAGACAAGGATGATAGCAGCTACTTTAAGCTGGGCATGTTGTAATCCCAGCCCTCAACAGGCTGAGGCAGAAGAAATTGCTGCAAGTGTTAGATTGGCCTGGACTGTGTAGTTCAAAATCAGCCTGGACTACACAGCAAAACCCTGTCTGAAAAAACTAAACAAACACACCAGAAAAACAAACAGCTAATTTAATATACTCCATATATTCAAGGGAATAAACAAACGCATAAAGAAGGAGAGACATGAAAGTTATATTAAGAAAAAAAAAGACCAAATTGATACAGTGCTTGAAATGAAAAATACATTGGTAAACACTAGATTAGACACTACAAAAGACAAGCTTTGTGTACTTGAAAACATAGTATTAGAAAACTTTGGTAACTTCTAGCCAGACCTCCAGAGTCATATAAACTACTCGACATCTGACATCCTGGATGACTCATAGGCATTTTAAACTTAACCTGTCAGAAACTGAACTAATAATGTGCCACTTTCCATTGCTTCCTTGTCAATAATTTACATTCTATCCTTTTAGTGACCAAAAGCTTTGATTTCTTAGTTACTATATCAGATCTCTCAGCTCATGTCTTACTTTCCACTTTCTTTTGGTTCCAGGGAATGGAATTAGGACCTTGCACTTGCAAAGCAGGCATAGTTAAATCCCTAGCCCTACTATCACCTTCTTAATGAAACTTTCCCTAGCTATCCTAGTAATACCTTAAGCACCTCCCCCTAGATTTTCTCATTTCTTTGCTTTATTTTATTCTTTAGCATTTTTCCCTAATGTATCTTTTACTTAAATGTTCTGCTAGCTTCCTTAAGGCAAAGATCTTGCCCTGGTTTTGTTACGGTTTATCTCTAGAAGTCTTCTCAAAGCCTCATATACTCAACAATGTAACTTTTGAAAGGTGGTTGGATTATGAATTTATAGCTGACTTACTGTTAGGAGGTGGGGCTTGGTCAGAGTGGATCCATCTGGCCACAGCCTGTAAGGGTTGTCTCGCTCCCAGGTTTCTCCTCTCATCTTTTCTGCTTCCTGTCTGCCATCCCCTGTGCCATGTCTTCCTGTCTTGGAGTCAGCTGACAAGAGACTGAATCTCTACAAACTGCAAGCCAAAATAAACTTGTTGTCTTTTAAATTGCAGATGTCAGGTATTGTGTCCCAGAGACAAGGAAAATAACTAAGACAGTTTTCTTACACAGCTATTTCACCTAGTGCAAAGTAGGTGGTCAGTTAATACTGAACTCCACATGAAACACACAATACCTTAACATAACTACATTCAGTGTGATTCTTTCTTTTATTTGAGTAGGTGAAATAAGTACCTAGTATGCACCAGGCTCTGTTTTAGTTATTGATGATTTAGTAATAGAAAAATCCTGTTTTTCTTTTCTCTTGTTTAGTATTTTATAAAATCAACACTTGAAAGATAACCAAATGGCTGTTTATATTTCGAAAGTGATAGAATTTTAATACAAGTGAATTTATTATTAAAAACTAGCAATTCAGAGTATATAGCTGATAAATGGATGCATATTGAGGTTATACTCTTAAAGTGAAATAAATAGGACACGTGTAAATACTGAATAGTTACTCTGGTGTGATAAACTGCAATAGTAAATGAGGACTGAAATATATAAGAGATAATATAAAATAGGAAGAAAAGGTCCAAAAGGGAAGGAGCAGTGAGGGGAGTGGGTGAAGGAAAGAACAGAAAAACCTTAAAAATTGCAGTTTTAACAGGCTGATTGGGAATAAAAACCAGATTGCAGCATTGATCAACAAAAAATCAGTTTTGAAAAAATACCACAGCTGTGAAACATTATCTTTTATGATTATGCAAAGAACTGTTTAACACTTTGTGCTTCTTTTTTTTACTAGGTTAGTACCTTCTAGTAATTTGCTGAAATCCTTATTACATTTAACTTTGTTTAATGTCTGTGAGTTAATTGCAGATCATTTTAAACTTCTTGTCAGAAATACAAAATATTACTGCTAGAGTATTATCCCCTCAGTACAATGCCAGGTCAGGAATTTTTCTTACTCTGTGGTCACCACTTAGCATTTGTCATTGACTATAGCCAACTTTAGTTCTTTTTGTCAATGCAGGAAACCAAAGATAAACTTAAAGAAACAACAACAAAGTTAACACAAGCAAAGGAAGAAGCAGATCAGATACGACAAAACTGTCAGGATATGATAAAAACATATCAGGTATGCTCTGACTTTCAGATAGACTGGTGGCAAATTATAGTAACTGTTAGTACTCTGGGTTCATTCAGTTTCTGTGTCTGCAATATTTTAAATGTACCATGGATTCGGTAAAACATTTAAATGCAAGTTATTTCCATTGTTACAGTATAGTTCAAATATAATTTCTAGAAAATATCAGGAAGATGAAGAGTGCAACGAAATGTATAATTTCAGAAAAAGAAATTACTCAGTTATATATCATAAGTATCCTTTTGTTTATGTAAGATGAATACTTAAATTTTTCAAAGCATTCCTCAACTTTAAATAGTAAACTATGTATTTCATACTATTTAATTGCAAAGCTTTTTTCACTTTTCATGGTTTAAAAATTGTCATATTTTAAAAAATTTTCACTAGGAGTCAGAAGAAATTAAATCAAATGAACTTGATGCAAAGCTTAGAGTAACAAAAGGAGAACTTGAAAAACAAATGCAAGAAAAATCTGACCAGCTAGAGGTAAGTTTTGCTCTTAATGCAGCCTTGGTTTGGCAGTAAATATAGAAAGAGATTGAGTACGTATTGCCATTTGCTTTTAAGGTCCTTTGGGTTGGGACCAATTCTCACTGAGCAACAATCTCTCATGGCATGACATGATCTTAAAGTCCAACCAAGAGATTTATTACCCAGCTGGGGTCCATTCCTCTGTGGGAAGAGGAAAGCCAAGAGCTAAACTAAGGATAGGTTTTTTTTGGGTTTTTTTGGTTTTTTGAGACAGGGTCTCGCTTTGTAGTTCAGGCTGGCCCTAAGCTCAGCCTTAAACTCACTTCACAGCAATCCTCCTGCCTCTGCCTCCTGAGTGCTGGGATTACAGGCGTGAGCCACCACGCCTGGCACTGTGGTATGTGGTACTGATTGCTGCTGGGCGTGAGTCTCCACACCCAGTATTGTATGTGATTACTGAGGATGAACCCAGGTGCTTGCACTTGCAAGACAGGCGCCGGAACCACTGAGCTAAATCCCCAGCCCACTAAGGGTAGTATTTAAAGACAAAATCTATTACCCTCCCCCACCTGTTACCAGGAAGTTTTCATGCAGAAGCAAGTTACAGAAGCCAATATAGCAATTGTTAGTGTTTAAGAAACACTGTGCTTTTAAGGTGAGGGTGTCCTATTGCTATGGAATGAGTACAATCTGCAGCTGCATGCATTGGCTGGGTTGAGTTTGGTTTTGGGGTTTTTTTTTTTTTTTTTGCAGGGCCTCGCTTTTGTAGTTCAGGCTGGTCCTGAGCTCAGCCTTGAACTCACAGCAGTCCTCCTGCCTCTGCCTTCCAATTGTTGGGATTACAAGTGTGAGCCACCACCCCTGACACAGTGATATGTGGTTCTGATGCTGGTAGACGTGAGCCTCCATGCCTGGTGGTGTTCTATGTGGTTACTGGGGATCGAACCCAGGTCCTTGCACTTATAAGGCTGGCGCTGGAACCACTGAGCTAAATCTCCAGCCCATGGGTTGAGTTTTTATGGAGACAAATACTGGGTTTACAGGGAGGTTATGAGATAGAAAGTGGAGAGGGTTTTATGTTGTTGTTTTTAACAAAATGGCTGTCTTTATGCAAAGTTAGATCTCACACTTAGGAACAAATATTTTAGAGATAGTTTAATGCATTAAGATTTGTGGTTTCTTTTACAGGTGCATCATGCCAAAATAAAGGAACTAGAAGATCTGAAGAGGACATTTAAAGAGGGCATGGATGAGCTACGGACCCTGAGAACAAAGGTAATCAAAACTTGAGTTGTAATCTTGAGTTTTCTCTGATTTTTCAAGTAGTAGGGAAAAGAAATATTTATCTAAGAATTTAAAAGAACTCTACAAGAGTGATTAAAAGAGTGATTTAAAAGAACTCTACAATAGTGATTCACTAGTAACATAATTGACTTTCGTTGAAATGAAAGTGCCTTCTTTGTTAGTCCTTTTCAAGTATTCACCAAACATTCCTCTTTCATAGCACATTTGTTGCATCTGTAACTTATCCTTTGGCCTTTGATCTAGAGTCTTTTCAGCAATCAAGTCAGAAAGGTAATTGGATCTTAAAACTGTAACTATCAGAAAATAACAAGATTTTCTATTTCTCCAGCATGTATATAATAATCCTAGATGGATACAGTTTTTCTAATAGTTTAATCTCCAGTGTTTAAGAGTCTTTACTGTCAGAATAATGCCCCTTATAATATGAATATATGATATATTATTTCTGTATATCATTTATTTATTTGAAACAGGCTTCTTTCAGGTAACCACTTGTATTTTTTAGTGTTCTTCATATATCTTGCTCTGTTTTCTGTGTCAGATTATTTGAAGTCTGTAGGGAAGATACATCCTTTTTCCCGATGAGAAAATGGAAATTCAGTGAAAATATAGTGTGTCCTTGATTCAGTTTGTTTACCAGGGGTGGTTGTAATGAGTTCATCAGTTAAAGGCTGAGGCTCCTCTGCACAGCCTTCAAAGTCTGTCTTCTGTATGGAGGCAGATTTCTGCATCCTTAGACATTGGCCCAGGATTTCTCAGTTAACCCCACATAGGAAAAGATAAAGTGATGCTTCTAGAGAACTCCTCAAGGGTTAAATCTGTATCTGAGACCATCTGAAACCACAAGTGGACAGCGTTTGGTTCCTAACTTAAGACTTTAGTGGTAAGTTAAAACTAAATTTCTGATCACACTCCCAAGTTCCTCATATGTCAGGCAAGTCATAATTT
>PVIR01007654.1:0-60361 GCA_004026965.1 Petromus typicus | reverse complement strand
ATCATCCAAGAAGAACACAGCTACAAACACCCCTTAGAAGTTTATAATTTTAGCTTCTAATTTTAAGTGAATGACATTGGACTATTTGGTACCCAAGCATCTCTAAGCATCACATAAACCCTATTATTTAACTAGGGATCTCAGGCTGGTTTGACACGTACCTCTAACTACAAGCAGCTGGAGCACAAGAGAAAGGCAGATATCTGAGCTGAAAAAGTTATTACAATAAATAACATCTTAGAAGACTTGTACACCCAAGAGGCATGAATACACTTAGTACACCATGAAATGAGCAATAAGGAGCATCACAGTTACATGAAACCTTTTGCCACATAATTAATTTTGTACGAAGGGCATCTTTTAATAAAACCTTGACTTTTTCCCACAGAAAATAACCTTTTGATGATGACCATTATTAGCATATCACAATACTAGGATCAGCAGTCTTTCTTGAGATGAGTCTCCCAGGAGACTATTGGAATTGCTGGGGGCAATTGTGAACAACGACTGAAAAAAATGATACTTCCAGCCAGTTTCTCCTTTATTTACCAAGGGAAGTTCTGTCTAACAGTTTTGCTAGGCCTGAAGGTCCCCATCTAATTCATAAATTTTTAGATGAGAATGAAATCATAATAATTAACACATTATTCTTGACCAATGCAAGATTCTTGAGTTATTTTACATAGACAATAGTATGTGTTGCATTTGTAAAAGCAGTCTTGATATCATTTTGATCAGCTGGCGACCTGGGGGGAAGCACGTCTTTAACTCTAATAACATTTTTCTATACCACTTTATGTTACAGCCAAACATTTAAAAAATCTAAAAAGATGAAGGAATAAACATCTGTTGAACTCAAATGAAATAGCTGCAAGACAGAAAGGACAGACAGATGGACAAATACATATAAGACAATTTGTTTTGCTGTTTTTTAAAGAGTACACTCAGATGTATTTGGCGAAATCAAGTTACAATAATCCTTTTCTTAATTTTTAGGTTTTTAACTATGCATAAGACTACTCAGAACTTTTGTAGGTCAATTAACAGAGATCTCTTATAATAAGAATCAGAAGGGAGAAAAATATTTTATATTTTGGAATCTCTAGATTTATAGAATTCTCTTTTGATAGCCATGGCCATTGGATAGTCAGGGCTGATAGCCAAAACTGCTGTTTTGATAGCCATGTGGAGTGGCACACCTTCCAGAGGAGCAGATTGTTAGACAGTAATTTCAACTACTTCTAGGTACGGGTGTGAAAGCCAGGTCTGTGTGTAGAATGAAACTAAATGGCCTCCTTTAGAACCAAATATGTATTTTAAACAGGGCTCTAATCTGGCCTGCTACAGATATTTACCTGTGACCTTTGGCCCACACTTAGCTATAGACTTTTTTTTTAAGTCTTAATTCACATATCTCTGATAAGAGTGGTCAGCCTGGCAAGATGATTTGTAGAGAAATCATGACAAGAAAAGGAGTCCTCTGGGAGCTGGGATTGTGTTTAATTCTTAGTGCCTGATTTTGTTTTAAAACTGTTGTTAAACTCATAAAGTTCCCTAGGAATGTCTTGTCCTGTTAATGATCTTATCTGTGTTATAAAAATCAGTTAATCCGTCGTGTGTTAGAACAACCAATCAGCATCATTTTTGAGGGGAAAGAAGTTCATCTATCCTTCGGCCTAAGAAATGAAAGACAGGTTAACTTGAGCTAAAATTTTTATGTTTAATCTTTGAGAGTTTTAGAATTAAATATAGACCTTTTCTTCCTTTTTAAAAAATATAATCCAGAGATAAGCGAAGGTTAGCTCTCCTCTGGGAGGATCCAGGGAGGGGAAACTCATTATTCTGGAAGCTTGATCCTGAAATCCTGGAACAATGGAGGAGAGAATTTTCTTGAACCAAACACTGCTGTTTGCAGTGTTTGCATTATTTTTCAAGGAACAAGGCAGTGAAGAAAGAACAGAAGAGTTACTCTATATGGCACAGAACTAAATCTTAACCATCTTAGATGCAGAAAGACAATGAAGATCAAGAGATTTTCCAGGACTAGATCTCTATTCTTTAGCAAAACATGTCTGCAGAGACAAGAGCTAGGGTTGACTCTAACTGCACTTGCAAGCAGAAAGTTCCACTAATATTCAGAGAACCCAATGCTTGACTTTTAGCATCTTGAAAGAAGGTGAGAGAGAAAATGAAAGTATTAATCAGGCTCCCCAGGTAAACTATGGGTATCTTTCTTTCGGGTTTTTAAATAAACCAATGAGGAGTCATATAATCTCACTATATGCTCTATCCTAAGGCAGCAAAACTCTGTAATCTCTCACAATCCCTTGAGCTATTTAGTCTATGGCTATGGAAAGGAAAGAAATGCTTTGATTCTTTCTTTCCTCAATCTTCAGTTTCCCTTAGATATAATAAGGTCCAAATATTTTGCCTCAAGTCTGTAAAGATGTTCCTTAGATCCAGAAACCTTCCAACCCTTGTGTACTAGAAAATTCAGCAGAGCACAGGTGCCTTGGCCAGAGAACTCTTCTGAGGGATCTCATGATGGTGTTCCAATTATCTATGAAGTACCTGTGATGAGAAAAACCAGAGTATTTCTTTCTGTCCAGTCTGGAGCTAGGGATGTTCTCATCTTTCCCTTGATAAAGAGTTGACAACTTAAAATAAGTGAAAGGCTTAGTTCTCCCATTTCTTAGACATTAAAAGATACATGCCTAAAAGTATCTTCTATTCCCATCTCTCATCTGGTTGGCAGGCCAGTGGGGGTCCTTGGTCTCCATTAGGAACTAGCTCTTCCCCAGCTGCTTATCTGCTGACCTCCAAAATTAAGCTAATGTTTATCTCTAATGGTAGTACCAGCTTGTAACACTGCTTGTCTGTCACTAGAAGTCAATGTTTAAAAGTAACATTATATCTTTCTAATTTGGTTGATAGGTCTGTGTGTACTGATAGGCCTGAATGTACTTATTATTATTATGTCTGAAAACTTTCCTAAGTCTCATTCAATTTGCTTCTCATCACTGAGAGGAAAAGGATATAAGAACAAGGGCAGTCCCAAACATCTTATAATTATATTTAGAAAACAAACAAGGATTAATTCTTAATGTAAAGAAAGTCTGAACACAAGGCAATCCTGACCACTTTTTCTCTTTCTTAGCGTACGATTCTAGCATAGTTAGTACTTCTCTCTGCATTTCATTTTGGCTGTAAGGGTAGGCAGGTCATTCATGAGTGTAGAAAAATACGAAATGGCTCTTTTTTTTTTTTTTTAAACATGGGAGGCTCAAACATTTTCCAGAGTTCAAGAATACATTCCAAAGGAGTCAGAGGTTCTGATAGTGAGTTCCCTATCTGAAACAAGAGAAATAAATTTGCGTCCCTTTAACATTCTCCTCAATTCCTAGTCCTTGAGGTGTCATCCATATTGGCTCCACCTCAGGGAAGGTAGCTGCCATCTGGGAGAAAGACTCAGAAGACAAAATCAGACTGCACTGTCCACCCTTTTAGCAGTGCATCATCTTTCCAGGAAACGTGTCCTTACTCCCACAGGTACTACCAAAGTAGATGTTACAATTGCTTTCAGCTGTAACAATCATATTTGAAGAAGGAAACAATGCTAGCAAAACCAAGAAGCACAAGATCTAAACCACTACATTTAGTTGTTTGAAAGAGAGTGAATAAAATAAGCCAGTGGTCAAATTAGCATACTTGTTGCCTGCAATAGAGATCACCTCTACAGACAGGTAGAGACAAGCATATAGCTTGGGGGGATTCTGCCCTGGGCTCTAGGGAAGAGAAGCCTCATAAGATATTTCTGTTACGTATCTAATTCACTTATGCAACCTTCCTTAGTTGCACACTGTTTAAGGTCCATTCTAAAATCACTTACGTATCTGAAACTCACCAGTGAAGTTTCTGTTCTTTGCTAGTAAAAGTACATGTATTTTACTTCCCGTGTACACATGAAGGAAGAGAAAGAGTGACCAAAATCCCTTTTTATTCTGGCTAGCGTAGAGAAACACAAATGCAAGTCACTGCATGATTGCTATTTTCCTCCATGTAAGACAAAACAGTTGTTGCAAGTTGCTGTGGCCTGATTTCTTGGAGATTTGGGGGGGGGGATATTTCATGGCAATGGGGTTCTACAGTCAACTCTCTGTGACTTAGAGAAATGTTTAAGGGGAGTTTCTAACTCATTAGCAGAGGGGAAAAAGTCTACACACAAAAAAAGACCAAGCTATCTGAACATCCACAATTTATTATACAGCATTTTACAAGTCTACAGTAGAAGTTTAGAAGTTCTAATCTTATTAATGAAAGTATTTTGCTTCCTATCCACATAAGTGATGAAAGCCAGGCCAAGGAGGGGAAGGAGAGAAGGCTGGAAGTTTCTGATGTAGCAAAGATTAGTCTTACCTGTCTGTCCACGGTCTTCCTTACTAGCAAAGAGAGAATAGTCCAAATCTGTAGCTCAACTCTTCAATTTAATGTAATCATTTCAGATCAGGCTGAGAGAGAAGATACCTGAGGATCCCCAAAAGAGTTGCCTTTCATCTCACTGAGGAGTGCAGGTAGGGTTGACAGATATGTGGAGATTTTTGGCTGATTATCCGACTAGGCAGTTGGGACCTGGCTTCCACTGAGGGACCTTTGGTTATCTGCCAGAGTAGCCCTGGCCATGATTCTTTAGTTGTCACCTCAGATTTTACTAGTTCCACACAATCAGAGATCTGCTCCAGAAAGGAATCCAATTGCCAGTCTGGTCAACATTCTATCCACCATTGGCTTCGATGGGAGTAGGGACTCACCAGAAGGCAATTGGAGAAACTTGCCCTCTGCTTCGAGAGTGACAGTTTCCCTATGTGAAATTACCAGAAGAAAGACCACTACTTACTTTAGTTTCTATAAGAGACAAATAAAGCCCAAACTATCTGAGATGATTTCATAAAAGACCCATTTTACAGCATTTTTCAAACTTACTTGTAGTTACCATTAAAGCTGGCTAGGTGGCGATCTAACATTATAGTTCCCTAGCACTGTGATCTAACACAGATCAACACTGTGATCTAACAGCAGAATGGAACATCAACTAAGTTCAAGGGCAACAAACACCAAAAAGAAGAAGAAGAAGAAGAAGAAGAAGAAAGAAGAAGAAGAAAGAGGAGGACGAGGAGGAGGAGGAGAAGAAAGAAGGAGGAGGAGATAATGAGACTTAAGCAAAAGACAATGCAGCATAAGAGAAATAAGTAGTTCACAAAAATTCAAGACATACAACACAAAATTTAAGGTGATTTTGAAAGAAAAGCCAGAATTTATGAAATAAAAGACCAGAATCTATGAAACGAAAGTTAAACTCTATGAAACAAAATTAAATTCATCTCCCTCTGATTATCTCAGTGTAAGACCTCCAAATGATATAGGATATACGGTACAGGATTTCTAAATAACCCAAATAATATAAAGGAAATATTATAATTACCAACCTGCTCGATAATCCGAATTGCCAAGGCCGTGTTCTCTAAAATCAAAGAATGACTTGTAGGAACAATGGAGATTAAGAGTAGGATAAACTTCCTGAGAGAAAGACAGCTTCTGTCTGTGAGAAACAGAGGCAGACCAGAAAGTAGGTTGTCTGCCAACCCTACCTTTCAAAGGTGTATTTTTGAGGATAGCCATTAGATACAAGGTCAGATAAAACTACAGTCAACTAATAAAATTACAAGTACTACCCCTTCCATCATAATGATCCAATGGGAAATCACGACGCAGGACAAAACTAGGAACAACCAATAAGATTACAAGTATAGTTACTAAGGTAATATTGATTAAATAGGGATCCAATGGAGAAGCAAGTCACGTAGCAAGCATACATGGGATAAAGATTTCTGGGAAGGAATGTTCTAGGGAGGTTTTGGTCTCCACCCAAGGTGACTGATGCCTATTTAGAATACCAATCACTGCTGTCCATCCTGAGGGGAAGTATGTGAGTGTAATATTTCTTCGTTTTCTTGAAGCCTGGCCTTTAGTGAATGAGCCTCAGGTCATAATTATCTTCTGAGCTGAGGGCCCTGCTTTGCCCAACTGCCTTATCATATTTTCTAACTAGCTTCACTTTCCACAATACTAGGACCAGCATATGTTGTGAGTAAATGAGTATTATATATAATAAACCATGTAAAATGTATATAATACGAATCTATTGCATTCATCCACTTAAACACCCCAATGTCAATCAGCAAGAAGAGAAAAGACAAAAGAAAGAAGTGACAGCCTGGTAGATGGGAAAGCTGCACTTCCAGAAGGAGGTTTAGGGGACAATGACAGGAGGAGGCGTGGACGCACAAAATGATGCTTTCACTCACTGCCTAAGCCTTCAAATCTCATTCCTCAGACATTCACTTTGCCTCTTTTGCATTCACACCCCCCCACCCTCCCCACTGCCCGCCACTCTGAGGTAGAGACTTCAACCGATGGAAGCCACTTATTATTTGCTCTCAAAGACTGAGGTACATTTGGAAATGGAAAGCTAAGGAGAAGGACTAGCAGAAATCCAGAAAACATTTTCTTTTTAAATGCAGAGTTGAAAGCACACACATAAATCATTGCAAGTCATAGTTCTGACACTTTTGGATGCTGTTGGTTTATAGTTTATTTTTTTTCGATCAGAAGTGTTTGAGGAATTTTTTTAATAGAAAAATAGAGGAATATAGCCAAGTTGATCATGTCACTTGTCACTTTCCTTCAATGAATAAATAAATGAAACATGAAGCTGAGAGCCATTATCCTACCAGATAGGCTGTCCGTCTTAGAAATGACAGTTCCTCATAGCTATTTTTCTTTATAAAGTTGCTTGTTATAACTAATAGCATTCAGCACTTTGATCTTCAAGCAGTTTTCTACTCATTCAATAACAGAATAATCATGAGGTGACACAGCATGATTTTTTTTCTACTCTAGAGATGATAAAAAGTAGATCAACACATTTGGAGAGTCACTGGCATGGAATATTTTCCCAGATCAGAACTCATTTTTCTCCCGAATGACTGTTTTGTGGGTCCTGGTCAAAACTGTTGCTAAAAGTGGTTCAGGGGTAATTTTATCTTCTAAATTGCCAAAGATATCTGGGATTTCACATCTGTTTAATATTTCCCTGACTCAAGCTGTGGGCTTGGTCATCATGGGACCACTTAAAAGGCTTGGATATCTTCTTGGTCATGTAAGTGTTCTTAGCAATCAGCATTGTACTGAGTTAAACATAAACCAACATGAGCCCGTCAGTTGAATTTCCCCATACAGTGTTGTACATGGTTTTAAATTCCAAAGACACACAGCCCAGGGCGAAATGCTTTGAGCTGTTGAATAAGAAGAGAAGCACAGTAAAAGCGTTCAATTTTTTTCTCTTTCCATAGTAAGAAAGCAACATATCCTGCCATTACCTCCTTCTGGTTGGAAAAACAACACACGACATGTCTTCTTTTCATCTCCTTGACTCTGAAATTGAGGCACAGAAAATGAAGTTGGAAGACTTGAAAGCTGACTTAAAAATTTCCAGCATGGGGTTGGGGAGTTAGCTCAGTGGTTCCGGCGCCTGTCTCGCAAGCGCAAGGACCCGGGTTCGATTCCCCGGTAACCACATAACAATACTGGGTGTGGAGACCCACACCCAGCAGCAACCAGTACCACATACCACAGTGCCGGGCGTGGTGGCTCATGCCTGTAATCCCAGCACTTAGGAGGCAGAGGCAGGAGGATTGTGATGTGAGTTTGAGGCTGAGCTCAGGGCCAGCCTGAACCACAAAGCGAGACCCTGTCTCCAAAAACCTTAAAAAAAAAAATAAATAAATAAATAAATAAATAAATAAAAATTTCCAGCATGACAGCTACATGATCTCTTTACTCTTATCTGAATTCTGTGGGGTTAACAATCCATGCCATGGATTTCCAAACAGTTTAAGTTTCATAGGATTTAACTCCTAATTCAAATGATTTGTGAAATGCATAACAAAATGAGGTTTCATTGTTAACTTTATTAAAACTTTATAAAATCAATGCAGTTACAAATCTAAAAATGTCTGGGAAGGATCAGTGTACTGGCTTGGGGAAGCTGATGGTCGGAACATAGCTACTGAAAATATCCTTTACTTCCCAAATAACACAGCTCTTATCAGAAGAAGGAATCAAACACTATGTTAAGCTTCATCCTCTAGTAGTCCTGATTGTGCCTCAAAGGGAGTTATGATGAAAGGTTTGTACTGTACCGCCACTACTGAATCACTCAATCCCCTGTGGGCCCATCCATCCTGCAAACAGTTTCCTGCCTAGTGGTGAAAGGAGAAGCTCCTTGCCTAAAATACACAGTCTCAGGAGTAAACTCAGAGCAAAGCAAGCCCGTGGGAGGTAGGAGCTTCCCACCCACAGTCCCTCCCTCTTTTCAGGTAGGAGTGTCCGCTGAGGTGTTAAAACAGTCTTCTCCTCAGTAATAGACGCTGCTCTATTTTATTTTATTTTATTTTATTTTATTTTATTTTATTTTATTTTATTTTATTTTATTTTATTTTATTTTTAGGCCACCTACTGGTAAGGCAGAGGAAGAAGAGGAAAAGGGAGATTAAAATGGTGGAGAGGAACACAAACGAATGAATGAGTTGCCGGTGGCAGTATCTGGCAAGAAAGCCAATTAATCCCAAGTGTGGTGATGCTTCTCGCCAGGGGGACAGCTGTCCTGAACCTGGATAGCAGCCACCACCTCATTTCACGGAGGCCACTGAACAGCTGCTAGTAGGCGGGAGCCTTCATTTGCTATTGACCTGTTCTGGATCAAAATTGATGGCCACTAGCCCACGAGCCACCCAAGCATCTCCATGTACCAGGAGGCTTTTCTGAAAGTTCTTTCATTGTGAGAAGAACTCATTAACCTCAAGAGACACCCGCAGGTAGGATCCATGGAGGAGGGAATTCACAGAGAAGATTTTGTGACAGTGCAGAGGGCTTGTTCTTTTAGGACAAAAAGCTCTCAAAAGGAACTTACTGCACTCACCTTTCCCTTCCTGAAAATGTGACCCAGCCTCTTCTTTCCCTCTACATAACTGACCTAATGAAGTGAAACACAGCAATATGTCCAAATATCGTCACTGTCTTAGGAGCAACATTTCCTTTATTTCATTCCATCGATTACAGGTAATTAGCAGGTGATATTCTGTCTTAAATTAAAACAGGTAGTTGTTTAAAAGCATGTATTTCACCACTTTATTCATACACAGAGTCCATGAAAACAGAGCATGACAAATTATATTTAAAGATACGTGACGGGTCATGCAGTGCCACAGGTAACAGTGTGGTCTGTTATCATGGAAAACAAAGGGTGCTACACCTCCTCTCTCAAGCATCAGTAGTCACAAGTGCACAGAGGAAATACACTAGATATCCCATTCTATATCCTATCCTATGGTGAAGTTGACAGAATTAACTGTAACATAAAAAAATCATATTTTGGCTGAAGAATAAAAAACCTGCAATGAGGATGATCATACAATGATGAATACTAACAATGGAGGTTATGAAGATATTATCAGTTGACTGATTCTCAAGGTAAAACAGAGGGTAATAAGATGATCTCTCAAAAGCTTTTAAAACACATGGTGCTATTAAGATAATTTAAAATAAGTTACTATATAGTGTATATAAATTCATGCAACTGAGCTAATGGCAGAATACTATATTCCTGAATTTTTATTCTTTTTCCATTCCAATTTTAAAGACTAATTTTTTTATCAAATCAAATGAATTCTCATAATTTCTAAGAGATTTCTGGCAGAAGAGGATTAGTGTAACTTGCCACTACAAATATGAGATGTGAAATTTAAATCTAATTTTAAAGCAAATCTCATTTATTATATGGACACTAGCAGTCTTTTATCAAGATATAACCACTTAGCTAAAGGTTTATTTTCAAAATAGATGTATTAACCAGTTTCTGAATAGTTTATACTTTGCTTTCTCAGAGGAATTTTCTATATGTTTAAAAAACTCTAAATCTACGCTCTTAAAATCAAACCAGTATTTTTTACAATTTTTTTGGCATTAGCAATCAACTAGATGATATACAAACCTAAAAGCCCCAAGTGAATATTTCCTTTGTTTCTACTGAGTCTAATTCTGGAGTTGTGACCACAAACAAACCTAAAGTTTGTGATTGGGAGACCATAGGAGAAGCATGTGCTGTGATTCTAATCACCATGTGACAGTCCCTCCATCCTCCACAATCCTAGGGGAGATGGAAAGAAAACTGCTCAGATACTCCTGACGGAGGAAATAATCATTCTCTCTAATCTCTTAAATAAGAAAGGATAGAAAAAGTTTCAAAAACAGAGCGGACAGACCACCGACACTTTAGTAGACAAGGCCCTAGTCAAAGCCTCAACAAAATTCAGTGCTGGCCACTATTTTTTTTGGTGCTCTTTCATCTTTTCTAAAAGATTGTTCTATTCCTTCTATGCAGCTGTATCTCTGCTTCAAAACTATGAATCTCAAAAAGAAGCTACAACACTGGTGACAGTGTTCTTTTGTGACTGAATGATACTTCTAAGAGCAATTAGTGAGAGCTGGGAAGACAGGCAGAGGACAAAGCAAAAGCACAGAAGGTACAACTGGATTTCAAATAAATGTAATCACGTCTGGGGATATTGCAGTAACAATAATAATAGTGCATGTGATTGGATTGGTCATGATTGATGCTAATTGTTAACAAAGTAGACACATACAAGGAATGTAGAGGTTAAACCAGTAAAAGGATATGAAATTAGAAACTAATCAGCAAAATATTTTCATTTATTAGTTGTACCCTTGAGCATGGATATTGGTGGGCTACAGGAAGAAAGGCAGAAGAAAACATTAGAAGGTAACTGTACACATTGTAAAATCAGCTCCGAATCACTCAAAAGATGAGACAGTAGGTGCCTTTTAGCCAGCTGCCCATCTACTTTCAGCAGATATTTATAGAAACCTACAAATAGCCACTTACTGTGATGGGCATTGCAAATTAACCCTGTTCTCAAAAACATTAAGTTCAGAAGGGAAGAAAGCCATGTAACCCAAAGGCAAGGTATAGAACTGTGCCATACATTATGGTAGAAAGGAAGAATTAGCCAACACTGTGGGGTAAGGGTAAAGAAAGGATTCATGAAAAATAGATACTGGCTCAACTAAATATATAATTGATTTCTGATAATCTATTTGTTTTTTCTTTTTTCTTTTGTTTTTTGAGACAGGGTTTCGCTTTGTGGTTCAGGCTGGCCCTGAGCTCAGCCTCAAACTCACATCACAGCAATCCTCCTGCCTCTGCCTCCCATGTGCTGGGATGACAGGCATGAACCACCATGCCTGGCACTGTGGTATGTGGTACTGATTGCTGCTGGGGTGAGTCTCCACAGCCAGTATTGTTATGTGGTTACCAGGGGACTGAACCCAGGCCCTTGTGCTTGAAAGACAGGTGCCGGAATCACTGAACTAAATCCCTGGCCAATCTATTTCTGATAATGGAATAAGTCTAAACCAATGGTTTCTTGTACATCAATGTTTGTAATATTTTATCAGAAATCTCTAAAAGAAGAAGAACTGACACGGTAACTTTTTACGTCTGAACATAACTTATTTGGGAATAGATAACCTTCCCTCTATTAGCATAAAGTTTTAGCAGAGAAACAAAAGAAAAATGTTTGTTTAAATAGACTCAATCAGGAACAATAAAGAACAGGGTCCTGGTCATATCCTTTCCCTTCTATTCAATTGATAGAGAAAATGAATAAATATAAATGAAAATAAAAATAAATTAAAACTGAATTTCCTCTCCATCACGTCTTTGATCTCAGAAGTTCACACTACAGCAATGCATACGGTGCCACTTAAAAAATACCTAGTCAGAAATAAAGTTGTGACATTTTTCATAAATTATTGAGCCACAGTAATTTCCTTCTTTCCACAAGTTTTAATGGCATGTGATACATATGTTGATTCAGAGTGGGATTGCTTTTTAAATTACAAAGTCATCTCAACTTACTAATTTACATCTATTTTAACATGCAGTGAAATTGCATGAGATGCAATAAGTTGACATGAAATTGCCAATAAGGTCACAGAAACTCCTGATGGCATAGAAACGGATGATAAGAATGCATATAGATTATGAACACCAAACCCATTTATTATTTAATATGAAATTTCTCAGGAGGAACTTCATTGATATCACAAAGTCAGGCAACTTACCGTAGGAACAAAAAATCATATGAAAGTAAAAGTTAATGTCTTAGTGAAACCCATGATAATAGGTCTGTGTGCCTTTTTCTCTAAGATCAGTCTCCTTCCGTGAGTCATTGAACTTTCTTCACAGGTAATAATCTCTTCTATTAGAGGTCTGGCATCTCCTTAGCTACTTAATATTCCAGAGCAATCTCCAACCCCAAAAGTGATGAATGGCTGTCTTGGAGAGTGGAGAGTTTAACGGGAAATGTAATACTCTTCTATATATGGAGCACCAAGACCAGAGGTGGGGGATGGGAGAGAAGTGTGTATCTATTTGTTTTGTTGTGTTTTCTCCAACAAAAGGTACAGATGGTTACCTGACATTATACTTGCATAGTGCACTTATACAGGCATGTACATTAAATTTTGTAGGTATGCTTTTCTGTACTGAAAAACATGGTCCAATAATAAATCTCAATACATGAAAATCACTTTCTTTTCCTATGGTATATAAAAAATGCCGGGGCAATCTGCTTTCTATGATAAGACACCAAATACTAAATATTTAGTGATATTCAACTTTATGAGACACATAAAAATGAAATAAAAATGGGTGAGAAGATAAACACTTAAAGAAATAAACATCACCGAGCAGAAATGATTGCAATGTTTGTAACAATCTGAATTTTTCATTGTTTGCTGTTTACCTGGCCTTTTACAACATGAATTTCTTGTGCTCATTTCCTTACTTTTAATAATGTATGTTCCCATAATCATAGTCATTAAAGAATGTGAACCATGACTTGGCTGATATTTTTTGGAGAAATATAAGGAAAAGGGAAATGCAAAACTCTCCTTATATTTTTAAATGATTCATCTGGCTACTTTTATTTACTAGCTCTAGAAAATTTAACTCCTTTTTCATCAGGATATTTACTACCTATTTACCTTGTACCATACAAACCCAGCACATTTGACCTTTTTTTAACTTACAAAAATAGCAATTCCTTATGACTTATTCAATCCTATTTCAAATAACAAAAGGACTGCAGATTTCCACTGCACTGGAACTGTACATAGAATACAGAGAAAAATGGAGTTACTGTTTCCATTGACACACTCTTAAAATTATTATGTGAAGTTTTACCTTATTAAATCATATCATATTAATAGTAAAAAAAAAACCAATCAATATTAGTTTTGTTCCAGTCAGCCAATAATTGTTACTGGACCAGATCTTGCCTGAAGGAAATTACATGGTCTACCAATCATCTTGGTCACCCATCATACCTTCAAGATGACCAAACACTAAAATGTATGCTAGAATATAGAACATTTATGACACCTGGTGAAACTCTGTATGAGAAAAGCTTTTGCAGACAGTGACTGTTGTACTTTTCAGAATTGTCATCAATGCATTATGGAGGCCCCTAAGCTACCTTTCTAGCCCAATCAGTATGTTGTTTCCTTACTAATGAATTACTTGTGCATAATCCCTCATCATGGAATGTGGGAAACAGTAAAGCTTTAGAAGAGAAAAGGAAACCTGAATGGGCCACTCACCCAACCAAAGTCATTTAAGCAAGGCACATAATCCAACAAAAAAGGACTCAGTTACAATTCGAAGGTAGAAGATTTTCCTTTTGTCTATAAAGAGTTGAAACATATGTTAAAGTTATAATTTCTTCTCAAATGAACAGTACATAAAATATGATTAAATTCAGTCAGAAGTTATTACATAAAAAGGCACCTAACTCTCCAAACACATTCACCTCATCACTCTGACCACTTCCTGAAGCATTTCTGGAAATGCTTTCTCACCTCTATCTCCACTCATGCTGTCATGGCTACTTCACTTTTTAAATTGATTCAAAGTGTTTCCTTTCCACGGCCATTTTGAGTTGGAGGTGGAGTGAGGAGTTACCAAGTAGCACATTCCGTAAAGAAGGTGCATGAGGATGTACTGTCATGTTTTTACAAGTCTGGCTTGCTGTTGACTACCACTCAGCAGTGGCCATCACTGAACGTTTGACCATGCTCTTTAAGAAATGAAATGGGACTTCCAGAAATGCTTCAAAAAGCTACAAGGAAAAAGAGCTAAGTGTGTTGGAAGCCAGGAGTATTTTGAGGGGAACTAAGGGCAATGCATCTTTTATGGTCATTTTTTAAAAATTTTAACTGAGGCACACAAAATATTTTCTGATCTCCCCTTGTATCACAGCTACTCCTGAGGATGTTAGTCTTAACATGATCTTTCATCACTCAGCTTCTGAGCGATCTACTCAGTTTTGGGTTAATCTAGTCTGATCTGCCATGGATAAAGTTAAATAATATGCATGGAACAATTCAAGCACATCTTTTAGACATAAAGTCACAACTTTTCTGTGACCCACTTACATTTGTCAAAACAAAAGAAAATAACAGTAAACAAATGTGAGTTATATGATAGGCCAGCAACAAAGTGCCTAGGATCCCATGACACAATAATCCTTTTGTAATAATGGCAAAACTAGCAAGTTAGAAGAGCTGCTGACACTGATCAGGAGCTTGCACTGCACCACTCACCCTTCTAAGTGTTATAATAGTATTACATCACTTAATTTCATAACCACCTTATGGCCTACATACCATTGTGGGAAATGTTTTAAGAAAAGAGAAAACCAAGATTCAGAGAACAGTGCTCTAAAATGCCAGAGATCACAATCTTTAATCACAGGATCCTAACACTACATGTTCACAAAGTACATAGTCAACCAGTTTCTCGCCCAATGTGTGTGGTAAGCTAAAAACTGTCACCCCTTCCTCCCAAAAGATTATAAATCATAATCCCTGAAACTTGTAAATATTACCTTATCAGAGCAGGGTTTTATGTAGGTGTGATAACGTTAAGGATCTCAGTGACAGGGGAATTATTCTGAATTATCCAAGAGTATCCAAAATGCCACCTCACACATCTTTGTAACATGAAGATAGGCAGTTCATACACACACAAGAGACAACAGTGAGAAGATGAAGCTCTGTCCATCCACATTTCACAGGCTAAGAATACCAAATAGACTCATAGGATCTTTCCAGACCACACTACCTGAGAAACAAGTAAACTACAAGAAAATAAGTAACTCCTGAGTAAATTTATAGGATCCTGGCAGTCAGGTTTATCTGTACAAGACCAATGTCACAGCATGGGCAGGTGAGTCCACCAGAGGAGACCCTCCTAGGTCCACCTGATGATTTTGCGTGATGTGCTGCCTATATAGCAGCTGTAGGCCTGTGATTGGTCCAAGTTCAAGCTTTTTAATTGGTCCAAACCTAAGCCTACTAATTGGCCCAAATCCAATTGCACTGCTCAGTTCCAATTGAAGCTGCAATAGTCAGCGAACACATCTGGACTGGATCCAAGCATTCGTCATGGCAGCTGTTCAACCTCAGAGGGAAGTCATGCCATTTGACTGACAGCTATCAAATCTGCAAAAATGACAGGGCTGAGATGGGAGAATCTTGAGAAGATCTAGCTGTGTTAATCACAGCTTATGAGGGTTTGCAAGCTTTGGAGCTGTTAATAATGGAATCAGATCTGGCCCCCATAGCTACCGTATTAGGGATGGTTTCCACGCTGTGGAAGGGAAGGAGGCCCATGACTGACACCTGGTCTACTCTTCCTGCCTGATCACAGTGTGAGACATTTTTGAATAATATAATCTTTGACTTTTGTGTTTACAATTTAATTTATTGGGTAGTAAAACAAATCAAAACAACAAACACAAAAAATGTTTCCTAATGATCATAAGCAAGCTTTTTACGAAATGACAAATAGAGGGGACACATGAATTCTAGTCTACGAAAGGTATAATTAAGGATTTACTCATTTGCCCTAAGCTCTGGCACATTTGACACCAATCTACCAAATTACTCCGAACCAGCCAATAGGTAACTCCATCCTAGGATGGCTGACACGGGTGAACCTGTCCATCCCAACCCATTTCTCTTTCTAAATGAAAATAAGAATAGGGTCTGGTGGTCAGAACCTGTTCCACTCAAGCTAGTTGACACAGCTATAATTAACAATGACACAGAGGGCCCAGAGCTCATAGTCAAAGGCTGCACTTTCATTGCCAGTAAAAACTGTCATCATTTCATAACTAAAAAAATAATAATAAGTTCACCCTTTCCATTTTTGTGAGCATTGCTTAGGCAAGGATTTCTCAAACTAACACTGTCAACATGTTCAGATGCTAATTATTTGTTATAAGAAGTTGTTGTATGGATTGAAGAAAGCGCAGAGTAGCTCTGGTCTCTGCTGACCAGAACCAAGTAGTACTACACCATCCATACCAAGGTGTGACAATCAAAAATGTCAAACATCCCCCAAGGAAGGATAATACTTCTCAGTTGAAAATCATTATTTTAGAACAAGCATTAATGCTAATTAAAATAATGAAGTGGCTGGATTAGGGTAAAGGTTTTTTTTTTTTTTTTTTTTTCTTTTTAGGCATAGAATTAAGGTCTCATTAGATGGTGTTTTAAATGGAATAATAAATTCACAAGATGGGACAACAAGAGTTGCCTTTAACAATTAAGTTAAACTGCTTTAACAGAGTAGCGGAAGTTTAGTGTTAAGAAGCCCGTTTTGTAGCTGACCTTTAGGCCAAAGGACAGCTTGTACATATTTCATATTTTTTCAGCACTTCTCACCTTAGGTTTCTGGGAAAGAAAATTTGAAAGGTGACTCCTGATCTACACAGACTATGCTGACACCCAGGGCAGGTGTGTATCCATGACAATTCTGCTCATATATGTATCTGGAGCAGAGGAGGCTGCGCTCTTGCATTAAACATGAGCAGTTTCATTAACCTAAGTGGATGGCAGGTACATGTTTAATTTTCTGTGTGATTTGGGAGTGGAAGTCAGGAGAAAAGGATTTAAGGCCAATCGAGATGTTTTTCAGGTCCGAAAGGGGATCTTGTTCTACAGCAGATACAATGAAGAGTGACAGGTCACAGGGCCTTCCACTAGCACAAGCAGTCACCTTTAAGAGTTATTGTTAAGTACATGTGCAGCCCTTGTTTGCAAATAATACCAAAGTTATTAAGAAAACACAATTTTTTAACAAAAAAAAATAGGACGAGTTCTTGTGATTGTAATATTGAAACAAAGTGGTTGAATTCTAAGAAGTTTCTGGTTGCACTGTGATTTCTTTTTAAAACAAAGAGTTAAAATTGTTAACATGAAGATGACACTTGCTAGATAAGCATCCCATGGATTTTAAAGTAAAAACAAAAACAGCCCCGCTTTCTTACCTAAGGACAATAATCCTAACAACCTCAAAAGGTGGCCCGTGACAGGCTGCCACCTGTCACCACGTGGGGTCATGGATGAGAGGCTGGCTTCCACTTCTGCTCTGCTGAGCCAGCAATGCATCTCTGCCCATCCCATAAAGATAATGCGTGTACAAACAAATACCGACATGTTTTTATTGTCCTTATTTTTAATCAGGCATCACCACACAGGCAGAGGTAAAACCTCCCATTCCCGGCACCACAACCACTCCCTTCCAAAGGCAAACCACATAGGCCCTGCCCGGACTCCTGTACCAGCAAGTCGAAAGCTTCTGCTCAGGATCTTTTCCAGTCTTGCAAAAAAATAAACTCAAGGAGCTGAGCGGATTGAGCGTAGAGGGACCTAGTGCCAGTGCTGCTGCCAGAGGATGCATTCCTGCCCTCCTTTTGACAAAGTGCTTTCTTCCTTTGACGGGAGGAACCTCAGTAAGCAAGAAAAGCTACCCTTGAACTGTCATCTCTTAAGAGGAAGCTGACAACACGAAGAGTTGGAGCCCAGGTTGATTGATGGGACTGTTCCAGCCTGAGCGGCTGGTGATCTTTGTCACGGCAAGAATGAGGCAAGTAGCTTTACTGTCGGAAAAGCTCTTGTATATCCCCTCCCCCTCCCCCTCCTCCTCCCCGTCCCTCTTCTCCCACTGCTTTCCCTCCTCGTTGTCTCCACCCCAAAGTGGGAGGAAGGAGCGTCACTGATACTGAAAACAGAGGGCAAGTTCAGGTGACCAGAGATTTGACGACTCTGCAGATTCAAGGACTCTGACTTGAAAATTGGGAAATTCCTCCACCAATCATCCTCAGTGAGGTAATATCTCGAACTCATGGGTGAGTCTAGGTCCTATGAGGCCTAAAGTTTCTCTGATACAAGGTACCCTTTTTAAAGGAAAAAAATGTGCATAATTAGACATTTAAAAGTAAGTGCAACCGTTGTTCACAATGTGAAAACAAATCATGAAAAATCATACATTTTAAAATATTGCAAAAAACCAAGCCTTGCATAGTTCTGAAAACAGTGCGATATATTTTTACTTAACAAATACATTTTTCACATTCTGTGACTATATATTCTTTGTCTCATGATAATACAGTGATATTGCCAGTTAATTGTCCAAAAAGGGAAGAAAACAGAAGCCTTTTGTGCAAATCTACAAACAGGAATACAATTCCTTGTTATTTTTGTTGAAAGAGTTCCTTTCCCATTTAAGGCCATATGAAATTTTAGTATGAACGCCAAGTTTTCACGCCTGTGAAAATTGCACATGTGGACTTTCTAGTGATGAACTGCTGATTTTATGCCTAACATGTTTTCCTCCACAAATATATCATTTCATCCTCTGGTCCTCTGTGCTGCTATCACATTGCCAGGTGATTTGTCATGGAAGTTAGTGTTCCTAAGAGCTTCTCCACACCCGGGTCTTCTCCACCAATATATTAATGTTGTATGGTGACTGCAGATTACATAATCATACTCATGAGACTTAAACTACATGCATTTATACTCTGTCCTCTGCTATCTAACACGAGTGGGCCCAACAAACATAAGGAATCCAGTCAAGAGAGAAGGACACTGTTATTTTCATTGTATTTAAAATGTGGCACTCCTGTGAAATTCTGTCAGGATACGTCTCTGTGCATACACTGCAAGTAAAGGACTGAAACTATTTCATTAGCATCAACTGAAACCTGCTATGGGAAGTCCAGAAAAGGCTGCAGCCCTGTCACATCTTCTCATCCTCTCCTTTTATGTCCCCACATACTTACAAAATCCTTCTACCATAAAGTGAGACCAAAACCAGAGTTAGGTATGGAGCTTCTACTGTGAAAATTTGTAATACTAGATTGGAGTAGAATGAATCTGTTAATTGGAAAAAAGAAGAAACAAAGTAGAAATCAACACACAATCAATACTTCATCTCAGAACAAGAAGGACAATGATGACGTAGATCCATGATAGTTCAGTAAATGTGTACACAAAGACAATTTAATTCTGTCTACATGTGGACCTTGTGTACTGTTGGTCCAAATACTGTATCATTACGAGGGCTTCTCATTGAGAAGATAATGTGTGAATTCAAATTCACCCATGAACAAATGTGTCTCTAGCCAGCTATGGTAATATACACCTGTAGCAGACTGGTGTGAGTTTAAGGCCAGATTGAACTACATAGCAAGGCTCTGTATCAAGGAAAAAGAGAGAGAGAGGTGGAAGACAGAGGGAGAGAAAGAGTAAAGAGATCCTATTTAAAAATGCACAATGTCAGGAAAAACCTACAAAAGAAAACAGAATTATAAAATTGTCTTCTGGACAATTATAAAATTGTCTTTTGTAGAAAGAATAATTGCAGTATATAACAGAAAAGTCACAAAGAAAAAAATCTAAACATTTAAGAATATTACAATTACGTACAACTATACACAAGGCAGAAAATAAAGGGTAAAATGTCCAACATAGTTGTTACAAATATTTGTTACAGATGAAAGGTACATATAACTGAGAAAAATCCACTTAGGCAATAAAAATAAGCATATGACATGAATAGATTTTTCACCAAAGAGAAATAAAAGCAAGATAAATGTATGGACATGTATATCAAACAAATGTAAATTAAGTGAGATATACTATTACTTATGAATTTGCAAAGACTTTCTTGTTTTCAAATAGAAGTTAATCCTGATCACTGATGTATGAATACAGTATCATTTCTTTAGTGTGAGAAACTAAATGAGATCCAGAATGCATGGTCGGTATTGGGAAACAGAAAGGGAGTGTTCAAAGGGAAATGGAGGGGGGGTAGGCAAAAGTAAAGAAGAGAGAGAAAAAAAATTGATGGTAAAAACAACAACAAAAAATGGAAGCACAGATATGTATTTAGAGGATGGAGGTTTTAGGGAAGGGAAAGGAATGAAGAAAAATGAGAATCAAGACATGCCACCTACAGGCTGGGGATTTGGCTCAGTTGTTCCGGCGCCTGTCTTGCAAGTGCAAGGACCAGGGTTCAATCCTCACTAACCACATACCATACTGGGTGTGGAGACTCATGCCCAGCAGCAATCAGTACCACATACCACAGTGCCGGGCACGGTGGCTCACATCTGTAATCCCAGCACTCGGGAGGCAGAGGCAGGAGACTTGCTGTGATGTGAGTTTGAGGCTGAGCTCAGGGCCAGCCTGAACTACAAAGCAAGACCCTGTCTCAAAAAATCTCAAAAAAAAAAAAATTCCACCTACAGATACAGATTCTCAATGTTGAATGTGATCATGTACATATCAAAAATGTACCCAAAAACTCAATAAAGACAGAAAAAAAAAAAAAAGAGAGAAATTAGTCCTGATTCAGGCATGTTGGGAGACTCCCTTACTGTTAATAACAATTTCCCCTGGTATAAACTAATGTATATACCCAACAATATCATAAAGTAAACTATAGTTTCTATATACAGTGGTCATGGATTTTTTTGTAGAGTATGACATAAATAAAGATATGAGGTTTTTTTAGAAAATGGAGTATTACTCTGCCATAAAAATGATAAATTTGAGTCATTTATGCTCAAATGGGTGACCCGTGAGAAAATACTCATAAGTGAAATAAATAGGTCACAAATGTGTAAATACCATATCTTTTTCTCTGGTAAGATAAACTAAAGATGTAAATGAGTTCTAAAATGTATGATAGAAATTGTGAAACAGAAAATCAGAAGACAGCACAAATAGCAATTAAAAATCTATTTACTGAAAACAGCAGAAAATTTTCAAATAAAGGAAAAGAATTTACCATACAGATAAGAAAGGCAACAAAACCATGACTAGCCACAATCAGAAAAGAACTTCTCCATAATCCATCACTGTCAAAAAGAAAAAAAAGAAAAAGGGCAACAAATCACTTTTAAAGGAAAATCCTTGAGGATCACAGAAGACTTCTCAACAAAAGCACTGAAGGCCAGGAGAGCTCAGTATGAAATGTTTCAAATACTAAAGACTTTCAATCTAAAGATTTCCAACCCACACCTGAATATTCTGCATGCTATCCTTTCAAACTGATAAATAAATACTATCATGATAAAGAACTCCAAAGGAAATTTATGACCACCAAAACAATGCTCCAAAAAATTCTCAAAAGCACAGTAGAAAGTGACACTGAATCTAACAGTAGCAAAAGATCTAAAAGAACGAATATACCAGGCATGGTAGGCAGCAAGTGGAAGGAAAAGATAAGAAGCCAGAAATAGGAAAATAAGTTAATAACTATAATAAGCCAACAATATCTGTCAGAAGCAACTCAGTGTGAATGGTCTCAATTCCATCATCAAAAGGCACAACTGGGGGAATGGATCAAGAAATTAAATCCAATAATTTGATCTATGTAAGACACACATTTAACCTAAAAATGAACTCATAGATTAAAAATAAAAGTTTGGAAAATAATATTCCATGTGATGGAAATTTCCAAAAGCAGGTGTAGCTCTTCTATATTCAGAGATGTTCAAGTCAAAACTGATCAAAAGAGACAAAGAAGTTATTACATATTGGTTAAGGGAATAATCCAATAAAAATAAACTATTAATATATGTACTGCAAACAGTGAGCTCGACCTTAGGAAAAAAATAATAGTGAACATAAAACACCAGTTCAACATAAACACAGTCAGAATGAGGGGCATCAAAATCCCAGCAACCATGAATAACAGATCAACTACATAAAAAGTCAACAAAGAAATATCAAAGTTTAACAACAGCTCCAAATAACTGTACTTACAGATAGCTACAGAGTGTTCCACCCAACAACAGAATCCACATTCTTTTCAGCACTACATGAAACCTTCTCCAAAATAGACTTTATTTAGCCCAGAAGGCAAGCTTAAGTAAATGTATAAGGAATTATACCATGCACATTATCAGGTCATAGCAAAATAAAGTTGGAAATCAATTACAAAAGAAAACACAGAAATTATTCAAATATATGGAGGCTAAGCAATATACTCTTAAACAATGAGTCATGGATGAAATAAAAGAAATAATAATTTATAAAATTAAACTATAATGCCAGTACAACATACCAGAATTTACAGAGCTCGTTGATAGCAGTCCTAAGAGGGAAGTTGGAATTACCACATCACAAAAACAGCGAAGCCAAATAAATAACCCAGCAATGCACCTTCAGGTCCCAGGAAAAGAAGAACAATTCAAACATAAAATTACTAAAAGGAAGGAAAGAAAGATTGAAGCAAAACTCAAGGAACTTTAGACAAAAATATACAAAGAATTAATGAATTGAAGAGTTGGTTCTTCAAAAGAATAAGTAAAATAGACAAACCCTTAGCCCATCTAACCAAAAAGAAAAGATCCAAATTGATGCAACTAGAAATGAAGGTCAAATATCAGTGGACACTGTCAAAATTTAAAAGTTATTAAAAATTACTTCACAAACATGTATCCCAATCAGTTGAAGAATGCTAAAGAAATGGAGACATTGCTAGATACATATGAATGACCAAAACAGAACCGAAAAGAATTAAAAGGGCTGATATATCCAATAACAGGCAATGATGTTGGAACAATAACAAAAATACCATAAAAAAAAAAAGCACCCATATCCAGATGGGTTCACTGGTGAACCCTACAAATACTTCAGGGAAGTTCTAACACCAATACTCCTCAAGCTCTTTAGTGACATGGAGAGGAAGTAGTACTCCCAGAGTCATTTCTGGAAACAACCATTACCCTCACTGCAAAACCTGACAAAATGCAACCAAAAAAAAGAAGAATTACAGACCAATTTCTTTAATGAATACAAATGCAAAATACTCAACAAGATACTGGTAAACAGAATACAGGGAAGAGTCAAAAGGGCACACATCATAACTAAGTTATCCCAAGAATATAAGGTGACATCAGCATATACAAGTCAATAAATATAATGCCTCACATAAACAGGAGCAAGGCCAAAAATCACACAATTACCTCTGTAGACATAGAAAATGCCTTTGACAAAATCCAACATCTATACTTTATTTTTTAAAAATTGAAGAAAGATTTTTCAAAGGAGTTTATTTATATCAACCTGATAAGAGACATTTATGACAAAGCTGCTGCCGACACCATATTAAATGAGGGAAATGAATGACTTCCCTCTAAATTCAAGAACAAAATAAAGATGTCTATTATCATTCCTATTCAACATAGTACTGCAAATATTATCAAAAACAGACCAAAAAGAGAGGCAAATGGTATAGGAAAAGAAAAGGTCAAATTATCATTAGTTGCACAAAACATGATCTTCTATTAAGGAGACCCTGGGAAAACCACCAAAAGACTCTTAGAATCAATAAACACTTTGAGTAATGCAGCAGGACACAAAATCAGCACACACACAAAATATGTGTTCCTGCATACTAATAGTGAACCTATTGAGAGAAGAAAGAAGGGGGGGGATGACTATTCACAATAGCAGCAAGAAAACTAGAAACCTTAGGAGTTAACCTGAGAAAGTGAAAGATCTGTACAACAGAAACTTGTAGCACTGTGAAAAAAAAAAAATGGAAGACAATGCCAGAAAGTGTAGGTATCTCCGGTTCCAGGATAGGCAGGACCAATATAGTCAAAATAACCCTCATTCCAAAGCTGACATACAGATTTACTACAATACCAATCAGAACTCCAACACTATTCTTCACAGAAGAATCCTCCAATTCATCTGAGACCAGAAAATACCTAAAACAGCAAAGCAATCCTGGGTAAAAAGAATAAAGTAGGATCATATCAAATTAAAAAGCTTGTTACAAAAGAATCAACCAACAGAAGGATAAGACAACCTACCGAATGTGGAAAATATTTCACCAGCTATTCCTCAGACAGGTCTAACAGAATATATAAAGAACTCAAAATAATTAAATACTCAAAATAAAAGACCTAATCATTGCGCAAGTGAAATGAGTAACATTTCACAGCAGAAGAAGAATGAATAGTAAAAATCATTGACTATTAGAGAAATGCAAATTAAAACAACACTGATATTTTATCTTACCCTAGAAGGAATGCCTCTCACCATGAAATCAAATAAATGCTAGAAAGGCTGTGGAAGGAAGAAAGACCCTTCCACATTATTGGTGGGGATGTTAATTTGTACAATCACTTCTCAACAAAAATTTGGAATTATAAATTTTATTTGTCTCAGATATCCCACCTGTGCAAAGAGTCTCAAAAGAGTAAAAGATATCACATTACAGTGACTACATGTTTTTAGTGACACAATTCATAACAGTTAAATCTTTGAAATGGCCTACATATCCAGCAACAGACGAACAGATAAAGAAAATATGGTATTTACAGACAGTGGAGTAGAATATTTACAAACTTCCATAAAGAAAAATAAACTTGAGTGATATATAGGAAAATGGATGCACTATGAGACCATAACATTAAGTGAAATAAATCAGACACACATGACTTAGAAATCACATGGTTTCTCTTAAATCTCTGAAATGAAAAAAACCAATGTGTAAAATAAAGCACAAAGTAAAAGATAGATAATAGGAAGTAGAGAAGAAGGTGATTTAGAGAGGTAAATAGAGGACGAGAGGAGAAGGATTAGGGATAAAAAAAATTAAAATATATTACATAAACTTAGCTCTGCACAGGGAATGTAAATAGTAGGTGCTGCAACATATACTAGTTTTTAAAAAATCTCAATCAGGGACTGCACAGATCTCCATGGTCTGGATCACCATATCTGAATTTCAAGTCAACATTAGGAATAATCATGAGTTCTAATTAGAGTAGAAAACTTAGCCTCACAAATACAAGAAGAGAAAAAAAGATGACATAGACCTTTACACAAAAGCAATTCAAAGGTCTGAGATAATATGGAGCCCAGTAGAAATCAGTATGGTGCATAAGGCAACAACAGTAACAAAATCTTAGGTCAGTTTTAGGCCATATCAATAATGCACTGTCCTGACTAAGAAAGTTCATAGTCCCATCAGACGTTTCACTGGCCAGAACAAACTGGAATGTTGTGCTCGGTTCTGGCTGCAGGTCTAGGGAAAGACAGCCAAAATGGTGAAGTGTCTGGAAACCATGATTTAAGGATAGCTGATTCTAGGAAAAGAAGATATCTGAAGGGAAACAATACAACAAACTTTGAGTACTTAAAAGGCTGTAGTATGTAACAAGGCTTTGATTTTCTATGAATCCGTGTAGTCCAAATAAAGAATAATGACTGAGGGCCAGGAATTTAGCTCAGTGGTTCTGGCACCTGCTTTGCAAGTCCAAGAGCCAGGATTCGATCCCCAGTAACCACATACAACAATGGCGGGCGTGGAGACTCACACCCACCAGCAGTCAGAACCACATGCCAAAGTATGGAGGGAGGGGAGCTCACACGTATAATCCCAGTACTTGGGAGGCAGAGACAGGAGGACTGCTGTGAGTTCAAGGCTGAGCTCAGGACCAGCCTGAATTACAAAAAAGCAAGACCTTGTCCCCCCTCAAAAAAAGAATAATGACTGAGAACTTAAAAAGTGCAAAGAAATAAGGTCGACACCACCAAAATTAGAAGGGGTTATACATGCAAACTACCTATCACTGAGATTTTTTTCATTGTTATGTTGAAATTTAATAAAATTATACATTTTAAACAATGATAATCCTTATAAGATCCCACGTACTCCGAGCCAAAGTTAAGAAATAAAACATTAGCATATTTTAGAATCTCCCATGGGAGAAAATGATTTTAAATTCATATAAATTAGATCTTTGTTATCCTTAGAGCTTTCCCACCATGCTCATCTTAAGTAATAAACTGTACAGTAGTAAACTTTATATGAGTTTCTCGTGCTATTTATATTATTCTATGTTTTTTCCTTAGCATGACATTGTATGATTCACCCATGAAGACTGCATGTAGGATAGTTCATGGGGCAAGAGTTTCGTAGGGTTATGTAGCAAGTTCACCTTCACTAGTCATATCAAAGAGTTTCCAAGTGTCTGTGCCAATGTATTTTCCAGCCACACTGAATGATTTCCATTGCTGCAAGTCATTAGCATCACTTGATATTTTCAGACTTCTGAAGCTGCCTGTGTGGTATGTATGAAAGGTGCATAAATCGGACCTCAACGTATTTCCCAATACAAATGAAATTGGGTACCTTCATTTACTAGAGAACTATTGGTACTGTGCCTGTGTAAGACCTCTATTTTTTCCTATATCTCTCTTGAGTCACTATCTTTTTTTTCTACTTGATATCCACATTCTAATTTCTTGGTTGTTTTATGATGTTCTCTCCATTGATAGTTTTGATTTTATTATTCTTTATGAATTTTAAATGTTAATTTAGTAGTAGCATTAGTAACTCTTTTCTTTTACCTTTATGTCAAAAATCATTCTTCTACCCTAAATTAATAAAATGACTATGTACTGTCTCCTCAATTTTTTTTTTAGTTTTGGCTTTGACAGTTGTCTTTATTTCTCTGCTCATGGTATAAGGTATGGATTCATCTCATTTTATTATTTTGAAACAATATATATAGTGAATCCCCTTGTTCTATTTATCATTGTCTGTATCCCTGCATATATGTCATATTCTAATTGTTACAGCATTTTTTAGTTTCAGCAAGTGGCCAGACAATATATTCTCACAGACACACACACAAATGGTTGACTCTACACAAACACACACACACACACACACACACACACACACACACACACACACACACCACCTTTTCTCCTTAGGACACTAGGTATCTCAGTTTTTTGGCATTTGTTCCACCAGTATTCATTTAAATAACAGCTTATTTGGTTCCATAAAAACTAAATGGTACAGCATAAGAAATATCGTGAGCTGGAGCTGCAGTAAACAGCACTAGCCTATCCCGAGTGATACTCCAGCTCCAATCCTCGGCATGACAGGAAAAACACATGCTCCTAGGGGTTTTGTAGAGAATTCCTTTTAACCTACAGTCTTGAACAAGGCTGATAACTACACCATACCATCTCCTATCCAAGAATATTTTATAGGTCTTTTAGGTAGCTTGCTTTTACTATTTTCCAAAAACTTTAAACATTTTATCACAGAAATTTTCAACACCTTTCATTAGATTTGTTCACTTCTCATATCTGTCGTTGTTGCTGCTTTTAATACGTCTTTTATATCGAATGAAGATCTCTTCACAACCTCCTGACCCCATCGTTTACCCCAGATCTTCTCTGAACCAACTTTCCTAGCTCCATGATCTTTTCCTCCATGATCTTTTCTGAACCAACTTTCCTAGCTGCATTCCATGCAGTCTTCTTCCAGTATGGCCCCTCACCTCTGCGACACAACCGGAGGACGCATGCACGGAAACTCAGCCCGCTTGTCTGCACTGACCTAGAGGTGCAAAGAAGTTAGCGGTGTGAATCAGCTCTTCAGTACCAAGCAGGGACACCAGGGCAACGTTTCTGAGCAACACTTCTCCGCTTCTTAGACGGTCTTGTGACTAGATTAGTCACACAGAGTTTTCTTTCAAGTCTTTTATTCCGACTTAATCCCTTGCCCCTGAGAACTTGTACTTAAAGTCACATTCTCTACCTCACAGCACAGCAGCCTGTCTGAAGCTCTGCTTCTCATGAAACGTTATGATAATTTTCATTATGATTCTGACTATAGAGATACAGATGACCTATTTATAAATATCATATAAACAATCCTCTTTGAGTTCTTAAGAGATAAGTGCTTTCCTTCTATTATCCACTTTAATTCTCACAAATTCTATTGTGTGATTATATAATTATACAAAACAATAAAGTTTCACATAATAAATTTTATATATGAAAATGTTCATAAATTCATATTAACTTTTTCGACAGAATACATTGAATTTTCTGAGACAAGTTTTTATTTCTGCCTGATATAAGAATATTGTCAAAATTTTGTGTTTAAATATGATGCATCCTATAGAACTTCTATAAATTTTACATTAGATTGAGAAATTCTTTCATTCCTATTTGTTTAGATTTTTTGTTAAGTTGCTATTCAGTCCCATTAAGTGGTTTTCATCTATTTTATTAATTTAACATTTTATTTTTTCTTTAATCTGTTAATGTAACATTTTTTTCTGAATCACTAGATAAACCTAACTTGGTAATTATTATCTCTTTTGTAGTCAATTGACTTAATCTGCTAATATTTTGTATCCATATTTAATAATGAAATTCCCTACTATATTTTAATTTCCAGTATTTTAGCCATATTCAATAATGAAAACTCCTTGTCTGATATTTAGTAAAAGGAAAAAGATTTAGTGTGATAATAGTAATCTTATTTGATGAGCTAAAGAATGATCTTTATTCTCTTGAGTATAAGTTTAGAATGATCTTTTCCTTGAATATTTAGTAAAATTGTCCGTGAACCCATGCAATTACAATTTCTTTTGTAGATTTTTAAACTCTAATTCAATCTCCTTAATAATTATATAGCCATGTACTGTATTTATTCCTGGATCAGTTTAAGAAGTTATATTTCTCTAATCATTTATTATTTCACTCAGGTTTTTAAATATTTGGTATGTCATTTTTAATATCTTCCAACTTACTTATCTCCCATCACCTTTTTCATTTCTAACATTATTTCTTTAAAAATGTCTACCGTATTTTTCTTGTCGGAGATTGATTCATCTTCTCAGAGGTTTGTCTTACTAATATTTTCAAAGATCCACCTTCTGTTTTGGCTGGGATTTTATTCTTTCCTCATTTTCTGTTACTAATTTCTCTACTTATTCCTTCTGTCTGTTTTGTAGTACTTTACTGTTCTCACTTTTTAAATTGAGAGTTTAGAATGACTGCCTCATGGTTTTCTATCTGTCTTTCTGCTTCTTTATTTTGAGACAGGGTGCTGTGTAGCTTAGGCCAGGCTTTAACTCACTGTGTAGCCCAGGCTGGCCTTAAACTCACACTGATCCTACTGTCTCAGCCACCTGAGTGCTGAGATTACAGGCACATGCCACCATGAGACACCATGCCTGTCTCATAAAGCTTGAGTCAGTCCTTTTTAAGGCTAATAATTTTGCTCTAACATCACTTTTTAACTAAATAGCAGTTTAAACTGAAGGATTTCCATTACCATTAGATTCTAGGTGTTTTCTAAATTCCACTATGTTTATTCTTTGGCCCACTAGTATATTTAAAATCATATTTTAATCTTCAATCACATTTTTTATATTTTAAGGAGACAACCATCTCTAATTTAATGATGTTGTGACCAGATAATATGATATTTGGGCAATCAATACTTTGAAATTTGTTATAGCTAACTTAATGGTATGACACATGGTAAGTTTTCATAAATATTTTATACATGCTTGGGAAGAGTCCTTGTTTACCACTTGCTGAATACAGTATTCCATGAATCAAATTGGAGCACATTTATTGACTTTTTATTCATATTTTCTATAAAGAAAGAGGTATACCAATGGCTAAGGTACATTGTCAACTTGGTACTATTTAATGTGGATTTCTCTTTACAATTTTGTCAGTTTGTGATTCAAAAATACTGAAGCACTCTAATTATGTACATAGCAATTGAGAACATTTTAATTTCTTGATGAATCCAGTCTTTCATCATTTTCAGTGATTCTCAAAATTATTCGTAATTCTTTTTGCCTTTCAGTTTTCTTTGGATGATCTTGATATTGTTATAGCAGGCTTCTTTTCATTAATACTTGACTCAAAGTCCAGAGAGGTCGAATAAGAGGGCCCAGTTCAGACAAATGATTTGCAGAAGCAGAATTAGTACCTAGATTTTTTTGGATTCCCATCCAGAACTCTTGCTAAGTACCTTAACAGAATGAGCATGACACAGCACCGAAAAGAGCCAGGATGAAAGAAGTGATATATGTGAGGAAGAAATGAGGACACCAGGTATCACTGTAGTGCAATCAGGATGCAGTGACCCTAGGCAAAGACTTGGAATTTGGTAACACAGAAGTCATGACAAAATAGGCTTTTAAAAAGCTTCTAATTGCAGCAATGTTACAGAGAGAATGAAATCTGACTACTCCGGAAGATACTTGGCCTCCACACCTGCTATCATATGATAATCTGAATGAAAGTTAGGAGAAAGAAGGAGAAGATTAAAGAATTACTGTATGGAATGAAAGATATACTAAAAATTTCATAAATTGGGAAAATAATGAAATAAAAGGATCAAAGATATTACCTCCTTTTGGTCTGTTGTATGCTGACAACTCCATTATTAATAGGATAGAAATGACAGAGCTAAGAAATAGTAGGTGGTCTATAGAAGGAGAGGAAATAACGAGTTTGTTCAATGCGGTGAACTTGGTATTTCTAGTAAACAGAGGGAAATAAAAGACTAACAACATATTGAAGCATGAGGTTTTGTTGGCATTATTTTTTATGATGAAGAGAACCATTTGCACTGAAATTATTAAATCTTTGTTTCCAACTCTTTCTTAAACATATCTGTGTTTCTTGAGCAGTGAGTGTCATTCCTGCCAAAGTTTTTAAATTAAAATTTGCCATAATTTATTGTGTTGTTTCACATTTTTGAAACTGATAGCAAGGATAATGGTTTTGTAAATAAACTAGTAGTCAACCAAGAGAGCTTTCTTGGACAATCTCTGTACTGCAAGGCCATTTTTGAGCACTCTCATATTATATAAGCAAAAGTGTTGTTGCAAACCTTTGATATTCCCTGTAGAGCTCCCCTTAAAGTACTGACAAGGCTTAACCTTATTTAATTCATAACTACTTAGAACAAAAAATTATGTGGTACATCTGTTTGTTCAATTTTCACCAATGCCAGAAAACAAATTTGTGAATTTGGTCACAATGAACTCTGAGGGAGAGCGCAGCTGAAAAGACTCTTAAGAGTTTTCTCCTCAGAAATTTTTTTTTAAAAACTATGCACAACTCAGTGAATATATTTTATTGAATTTGGTTGTATTTTTTGTTTTTCCAACTGGATATAATAAAAATGTCTGATATTTTACTTCATAATATGATCTCCTTGGAAGGGTCAATACTCATGTTTTAGGCCAATACAGCTGGCTTCAACTCAACTCTGGAAGTGTATAAGTTCAGAAAGGGTCCCCAAAAAACCACCCCACAACCCTAGATTCATCTATAGATTGCTATATTGAGCCCTTCCATAACAGAACAGGAAAAACTTGGGGGAGTTGTTTGGTAGTCTAAGAATCACTTATACTATTAAAAAATTACAAATTTAAATTCCTGGAAGGTCTTCTCAGCCCTTTGGGATCATTCATGGATATGAATGTTCTGGTCTCTCTCTTGTTTAGCATACTCATATGTATCTGCCCATATTTAATAGTCCTTTTCTCCATTCTCTTTTAGGTAAATCCTAAAGATTCTTTGGCACTCAACTGACATGTCACTTCTTCTAGAAAACTCTAGAAAGCCCAAATGTCCTCCTCCTCTGCATTCTTCCCATAGACTTCATCAGGCAATGTCTCCTGACTTCCCCTCTTCACCTTTTCTCTCATAAGCTTTATGTGCATTTCTTCCTCATCAGCAAGAGTTCCTCAAAAAGATGGCTTTCTTTCCATTTGTAATCTCAGCACTGAGTTTAAATTCATTAAAGTACAGAATGGGGCTCTGACAAACTGATTTTTTACTCATGTGGCAGAGGGGGCAAAACAAATATGATCTTCTCCTTTTAAAGTTTTTAATAGATTTAATTCATTCATTACCCTACTAAACATAATGACTGAAAACCTGTCACGTTCCTCACTACTGTGGGCACAGAAGGCACAATGCATGAGCCAGAAACTGCTCTTCTGATCTTAGATCTTATGTCACAGATAGGGAGCCATCCAAAGAAGCAAACACAAAATAAATCTGCAATATGACGTCAAACAGAATTAAGTGCTAAGAAGAAAAATCAGTGAGAAGCAAGGATAAACAGAGAATGTGGAGAGTGGGGAACACAGGAAAGCTCTTCTGGGCTTGATGTGACAGAAAGATATAGAAGGATGAGCTTTCAGGTAGAGAAAGAAAAGACAAAGATTCTGATATCTAAGCACGTTTCAGTGCATAGAGAACAATGGCAAGCCAGTGTGACTAAGGCAGCGAGAATGAGGACAGAGACAAAGCAGACAGGTCTTAAAGTAAACAGAGTCTCACCATCCACAGGCTGGCAACGTCTTGTGAACTCTGCCTGGAATGAACATCATACCTATGCAAGGAGGTCTATTTGAATTTTTAGATCAGAGACATAATGTGGTTTGAAAGAAGGAAGCTCTCTGGACAGTTGGTCCAAATAAAATGTATGGTGACAAAGAAAGTCATTGGGGAGCTTTTCCAGTGATCAGGAAGGGAAGGGTGTGGCTTTAACTTCATGGTGACAAGGTCAGGTAAGAAGCAGTCAGATTTCAGATCAACTTTGAAGGCTGAGCCAATTGAATTTGCCATTTATCCTTGTTATATTTTAAGTATATTACAAAATAAATTGGGATCAAGCTAATCCTGTGACTAATCACAACACACATACATATTCATGGGACACACATCACAAACAGATAAGGCTAATGACACAATGTGCGTGAAGTCTTTGGTTTAATCAGATATAAGGTCACGGGCACTATTTATAATGTTATGGCATCTGTGACTCAGAATTCACCTCATTGCTGAGTTCCACTCATCACTGACAAGTCAGCTCAAGTGTCCACTGGGGCAACTGATTGAATGGACACTCACTCAAAGAGGTTGGGCTGCCCTCTGTTTCCCTCTCAAGATTCATTGAGGGCCCAGTATTTAGCTCAGTGGTTCTGGAGCCTGTCTTCCAAGCACAAGGGCATGGGTTCAATCCCCTATAAAGACATACAACAATGCCAAGTGTGAAGACTCACACCCACCAACAATCAGTACCACATACCACAGTGCCAGGTATGGTGGCTCACACCTGTAATCCCAGCACTTGGGAGGCAGAGGCAAGAGGACTGCTGTGAGTTTAAGCCTAAGTTCAGAGCCAGCCTGAACTACAAAACAAGACCCTATCTTAAAAAAAAAAGATGGAAAGAGGAGAGGTTTAGAATTTGAATTTTGACTCTTTTGCTTATAGCAGTCATACCACTTACCCTTATTTGTAAAAGGGACCCTTTTCATTTGAATAGATGTAACAGGTATTCTTCCTTTTTCTGCCTCTTGAGCTTCAGAAACTCAATCAGAATATTCCCTAGCAAAGTCCAGCAACAAAAAAAAAAAAAAGAAAAAAAAAAGAAACCACTGAGAAGACCACCCACTGGGCTGTCAATGGCATATTCAATAGTTATGGCCATGTTTAGGGTTAGAATCTACCTCTGGTCTGAGGATCATTAGTGTGGATCAGTTCACATCTGCTATGGCATCATTGGAATCACTTGCTTCTATGCAAGAGGATCCAGAGATGACCTCAGATCTTGTGTTTCCCTTTAATCCCTGCTGCTCTTGAGAGTAATCGTACTGCCTGCACACCAACAGCATGTACAGATATTGCTGGCTAGAGAGAAAGCATCAGACAAGATGTTTCTCCAGATGGGCAAGTCAGTCTTTTTTATAAGCCCTTTTGGTCACCAAAGGGTTAAAGCCACTTTAATTTCATTCATTTTTAAATAGTGTTTTGGGACAAAGTCTAAAATTGCCCTAGTAGGAGAGAAGAAGAAAAAGAACAGATAAGAGCAAAGGGTTAAGAGTTGAGCAATGTTGCAATACAAACAATGGAAATCACCAGCAGACACTGAGGGCAAATTACTTTCATATATAGAAATTATACCACAATAAAAGAGACTGATGGCCGCTTACATAGCTGTGGTTATTAGGGTACCATAATAGCATTCGTTCAAAGCAAATAATGGAGTAGCAGCAGACTCAGTATGACAGGCTTTCAGACCTTCCAAATGAGAGAGAAGGGCTGAGCACCAGAGAGGGCAATAAAAGGATCAGAGAAGAAACATAAAGATTGAGCCCTGGGTGGTGTGATGAGGAGAGAATAAAGAGAGAAAAGTTTTAACAGAGCTGCTTTTCTGGACCATAAGATTATTTCTAGCCATCTATTAGGCTGATGTTTGATTTATAGACAAAATTACAACACGTGCATAACTGGACTGGTGTTTGGAAATTGATGCTTTATATTTCATTTAAATTTGGAATTTGGAATATGTAATGATTAGTGTTTAGAGGAAGATGGAACTTGCAAAGATTAACCCCCAAATACAGCACTCTAACTCTCCTAGTCATAGATAATTTGATCTACCCCAATAGTACTTTACAATAGGTCATGTTGGTAAGATGTATTACTGGAAATGGTGATGGAGAAAGGACTAAAATGAGTTTGGGTTTCATCTTCTAATATAGTGCCTCAATTAAATGCTTTCTGTCTTCTCACGAAATGATATGCAGTTTTCTCTCCTTTTCACCGACAAATTTTACCTGAGCAATGACATTTGGTTTTGATAAATATATTCTTTGATTTCCTGAGAGAGAAGAGTATGACATTTATTTATGACTTGTCTCAAATTGAAATGTGACTTTTCAAATGCTATTTACTGAAGGTGCCAGGAGTTTATTCATTATCAAAAATTGATTAATACCGTATCATCATTATTATATATAGTTATTTTATGAAGGTATATCAAAGGACAAAATCTATAGCTATTGTTGCAAAGCTATTAGCACTATCAGCCAATTACTTCTACTTGAATGAATTCTGTAGCCCACAGGAAATATTCTTCTGATTATTTTTTCTGATAATTATATTTCAGGCCTGTAATACATCCTAAAATATCTTCTTAAAGCTGAGCGCAGTGGCGCATGCCTATAATCTCAGCACTCTGGGAGTGGAGGTAGCAGGGCTGCAAATCTGAGCCCACCCTAGGCAGCTCAGCAAGGTAAAGAGATCCTATATCAAACAGGAAAATAAAATAGGTCAGAGGTGTAGCTCAATCCAAAGCTCTGGGTTCGATGCCTCATATCATCAGGAAAAAAAAAGTCATCTTCCTACTGAGGCTGAGAGGCCACCAGCCATGGAGGAGTTAATCGAGAGTTTGTGAAGCTCAAAGCCTGTACAGTTCCATTTGTTTCTGTTCAACATAAATAGGCCTTGAGAAAGTTTGACTGACATTTATGATAATTACATTTGGAGATTAAAATAATTTGGGGTTTCACAAGGTTTAAAATTTATGCACCATATTGGGCCTCACATGATTATGCCTTCCTTCATATCATTTTAGTCTGGTGTTGAAATCCATTTGATGTGAATGTAATAGTCATTTTAATGGATATTGTTAATTCCTTGTTTTCTGCATAATAGATAAAGGGGGTTTTAATTAAATTCATTGTGTGAACACTTATCAGGGGTAAAAAGGTTGACAGAATTATTATTTCTCTGGCATGACATGTAAAGGATAACATACAAGACAGAGAGGAGAGCAGTATGAGAGTGTGTCAGGAACAGCAGTCAGGAGAGTTTCATTTTTCTTCAAGATGATATGGCAGGCTTGAAGCAAGCTAAAAGGGGTTGTATCAAAGCTTTAATATCCATGAGGCACCAACAGGATGAAGTATCATTGTTTTCTCTCTTTGAAACTGATGGAACTCAGTAAGGTCAAATCCAAATATCACTAGAAGTCTTAGGGGAGAACCAAATCCTAAATCCCCATGAAAGTCATCAAGAAATAAGGCAAGAAGTGCCAAGAGCCTTTGTCCCAGTACTTCCACCTCCTTTGCAACCCCAGAAAACTGGAGCTGAGGCCCCACGATGCTTTTCATCCTTAGCAATGTACTATTGTTAAGGAATTCCTAATAGTACTCCTGGACTTACCAAGTCACTGGTGCAGTTGAAACGGAGCTCTGACCACATGGAAGAGCACTAACCTAAGAATGAAACATCCAACAGAAATCAATGAGATGCTAAACTTTTTTCCATGGAGAGAGAAAGCCTGAATTATTCGTTCTATAAAATCTTTACCACAATATTCTACTACTGATTGATCATTTCTCTTTGGGTCCTTAAAACCAGAAATTATATCCTTAATTTGCTGCTCAAAAAGTTTGTCAGAAATTCCTGTGTCACTCTACACAGAAAGAAACATACATACATACATGCATACATACATACAAGCATATATATATGTACATATATGTATATATGTATATATATATATGTAAAACAGATTGTCAGTTCAGAAAAAAATTTATTCAAGGCAGTGGAAAAAATACAAGAAAAGAATATCGACTGAAGATGAAAAGACTATGTAGACATGGCTCTTGACCACAGAGGAGCTGCTGCTGTCCTGAAGTAAGGAAGCATCAGGGTGGATGGAAGAGATAAAGTGGAAAATAGTGCAAATTACAGCAGTGAAATCTACAGAATGTGATGGGAATTCCACAGGGAAGGAAGTAAGGTCAAGAGAATTGAATCTGAGATGACTCCCAGCATTCTGACTGGAGTTTCTCAATAGATGGTGCTGATGAGATATGTCTCAGATAGGAGACAATACTCCTAGCAAGAGCTGTATTTCCTATCAATATAGGAAGAGCTACATGGTGGTTTGGAAGATCCTCACTTGGCTTTAAGACACTCTGAGATTGAGATATCACAGGGAAATCTAGGAATTGCCTAGGGTGATAAGAAGTTTATGATCTAAATGGGAAACAGATTGATATTAATAAGTATAATGGAGACTGTTTAGTTAGATCAATATGACAGGAAAGTAGAGGAGACACTTAGAAAGAACAGTTAGAACAAGGGATAATAATGCTAAACCAGAGCCCCAAAATAGCAGACTTTAAGTGGTGAGAAGAAAAAGAAAAGTCAATAAAGGAAAAGAGACAATCATCAATTATATAAACTCCCTGAAGTAGTGATCATACTTTGTTTTCCTTGGTACAGCGGAAGAAGTGTCCTGCTTAAATTTTCTACCCTTTCCAGAAAGCTTGCAAATAACTCCATAATCCAAGTCACTGAATGGACCTTTCTCTTAAAAGTCTCAAAGAGACACTCAAAAGCTGATTTGAATCTATCTTCTCTGGGCTTTTCTACTGTCACATTTGTACATTTCCTCCTGAGTTTTAACCAATTTAAATAACCTCTTTTCTTCAAAATTTGCATGCACAGTCCCATCTCTCTGTCTTTATTCAAGCTGTTTACTCTTCTGCAAATTCCCACATCTGCACACCAAGCATACTTACCAGTCATCATTCATTATCATTTTCTATGATTTATAAAAACTGAAAACAAGCATCTGACAGTCACTAAGACCAATGAGAATGTACTGGAACTAGACTTAGCAGTGGATCTGTGAATTTCTGTGACTAAATTTCCTAACCACCTGGAAAGTCCCTTTTATAGATGACAATACAGAATGCCATTTATTTGTTTACTAAGTTAACATATTGATCAAATGTCTTTTACTTGCCTCCCACTATGCTACATGCTAAAAAATACCCTAGTTTGTGCCTATGAAGGGCAAACAATAAAAAGAGACAAATATTAAAATATGTCTACATAAATAAGTGTGTGATAGTAAGGTTGAGTGAGGGGCAGGATGGGAAGGTAATTTGGGGTCAGTAGCCTCCCTTGTTGGAGGCATTTACACTGTGATATTAAGGATGAATGCCCAAGTGAAAGGAAAAGAAGCATAATGCATAAAGAGGAAGGACTGTATGAATACAAAGGAACTTATGAAAAGCCAAGGTGGCTCCAAAGAAATGAGCGAACAGGAAAGAGGGTGGGAAAGGAGCAGGGACAAGATTGCACACTTCTTTGTGGGCCATGTTCCACAGATTAGGTTTTACTGACCAAACAAATAGAAGATATTGAAGGACTTTAAGCACTAGAGTTACATAAGACTCACACCGAGAACAAATCGGAAAAGCTAAGGAAATATATTCACCCAATTCACAAGAGAAAGAGCAAAAGAATAAACACCAAAGCTGATGCTTAATATTTACAGGAAGTTTGTCACCTTGTTTTCTGTCTAGACCCACTAGGATAATCGAAAAGACACACCCAGTCCTGGCTGAGCTTCTGTGATTTTCGCTTAGATCTTGAGGATTTTTATCAAAAATCAAAATTACCTAAACATTTCCTAAAAAATATAAACAATTCTGAGCAGAAAACCTAGAAAGGGTAGGCCACCTTTCAATGTTTCTTACATCTGCATTTAGCAGGCCAGTGACATAGCTTGGTGGCAACCTGCCAGGCTCACAAGTGCAAGGTCTTGAGTTTAATTCCCCAGTAGCAGACAAAAACAACATTTGCCTTTAGCAAGTTTTAACTTGTTGGTCTTCAACTTTCTCTCATCCCCCATACATAAGAGTTACACTTCAACTCGGTGTTAGGAATGGTAATGCAGATGCTTCAGTACTGCCTCTACACTCCCGTCACTACATGAGACAAAAGAAAGCCCAGGTGAACAAGTCTGTTTCCATCCAACATCTGGTAGTCTGCTGTTAAAATACATCTTGAAAGAGCCACCTCGGAAATGCCTATGGCTGGCAGGATCTGAAAGCCACCGGGGTTCCTTCAACAGCCAATAAGGAATGGAAGTAAACCATGCAAAGCCACATTTAAGTCTTCATTATAGTAACAGTCTGTTGGAGACTGAGTCTACCCCAGTTACCTGGGTATTATTGCAAGAGTGTTCACAGCTGTATATTACAATAGAGACGCATGGCTGATGAGTTTATGGGTATGTAAGGCAGGTCTCTTCAAACATTGCTGTGGGATAGACCAGGTTGACACACATTTTTCTAACACCATTTATTAAAGAGGCTATCTTTCCTCCAGTGAGAGTGTTTGGCTCCTTTGTCAAACATGAGGTGTCTTAGTATGTCTGGAGTTTTTTCTGCATCTTCTAATCTGCTCCATTGATCCTCAGATCAGCTCTTTGCCAGTAATACCCTGGTTTTTTTTTTTTTTGGGGGGGGGGTGACTTTTTTTGAGACAGGGTCTTGCTTTTTTGTAGTTCAGGCTGGCCCTAAACTCACTATGTAGCCCAGGTGAGTCTCAAACTCACAGCAATCCTCCTGCCTCTGCCTTCCAAGTGCTGGGGTTATAAGCATGAGCCATAATGCTCAGCACTGTGATGTGTGGTACTAAGTGCTGCTGGGCATGAGTCACTACACCTGGCATTGGGGTATGTAGTTACTGTGGACAGAACTAGGGACCTTGCCTCTGCAAGGCTGACACTAGAACCACTGAGCTAAATCCCCTGCCCTTATCCTGTTTTTTATCACAGTAGCTTTGAAGGCATTGGCATAGGCAAAGACTTTCTGAACAAAACCTCAGTAGCATAAAGAATCAACAACAGGATCTCATTATATTTAAAAGCTTTTATACAGGAAGAGCAACCACCAATAGAACTCAGACAATCCATAATGTGGAAAAAGAATTTTACCGGCTATTCTAAGGCAAAGGATTACTATCCAGAATATATAAAGAACTCAGAAACAACCAGACTCCTCAAATTTAAAGACCCAATCCAAAAACTAGCATCTGAAATGAACAGAGAATTCTAAATGAACAGGCATAATCAGCAAATAAGTACATGAAAAAAATGTTCGGTATCACTGGTCATTCATGAGATGCAAGTGGAAACAACACTGAGATTTCATTTCACTCCAGAAAGAATGGCTGCCATCAAGAAATCAATCAATAACAAATGCTGGTGGGGCTGTGGGGAGAAAGAAACCCTTCTTTACTGTTGGAGGGAGTGCAGACTGGTGCAACTAACATGGACATCAGTGTGGTGATTCCTTAAAAAAATAGGGCACAGATAGGTACATATCGCATCTTTTCTCTGGTATGAGAAAATGAAGATGTAAATGAGTCCTAGCATTGTATGTTATATATTGTGAAATAGAAAATGCTCAATGTAAAATAAGGTGAAAGGGGACAATGTTGAGATTGTAACAAAAAAGTAAGGAAACAAATTTAATGTATATGGGGGGGTGGTAGGGTGGGTAGGGTTATGGGAAAAAATGAGAATTAACTTGTGTCTTATACTGGTACAAATCCCCATTATGGAGTGCAATCATGATGTGTATATTTATTGTACCAATAAAGATTTAAAAAAATTCTAAAACCAAAGGCTCCCCTTGACTCAGCTATCCCCCTTTTTACTGTCTCTCCCAAAGAATAAAAGCATCAGACCACAGCAATACTTGTATACCCATGTTTATAGTAGTACAGTTTGTAATAGCAAAATCTTGAAAACAGCTCAAATTGCCTATCAAGTGGTGATTGGATAAATATGTGGTTGTTTTATAAAATAGAGTACTACTCAGCTATAAAAAATGATAAACTAGAATCATTCATAGCAAAATGGGTGTACCTTGGAACTATACTCTTAAGTGAAATAAATAGGAAACATTTGTACCAGTATAGGACACATCTTGGTTCTCATCTTCCCCCTTTTCCCCTGCTCTCCTTAGATGCCCACCCCTATATTCATAATCTTTGTTACATTTTATTAACCATCATTTTTTTCTTTCCCTTCTTTACTTTCCAAAATTTTAATTGTACTGTACACTTTGCTTTACACACTAAATTTGCAGTAGCCTTAAATATTTATTTAAATTATTAAAATACAGTCATTAATAGCCACAAAGACTCTCATCAAAGCTATGCTTTAGTTTTCTCAATCAATAACCCATTGTTGGCCATCAAAACTTCTTGTAATAATTGTAATGTTGCAATAGCATTTTTGACATAATTTTGGAAATTGATGATTCTTTAGAACAAACACAAAGAAGATGAACTGGTAGATTGAAAGATACACAAAATATCTACATTTTTTAGACACATGTAATATATTGATAATTTGCATCCATTAAAGTTGTATCAATTTGCCATCTCACTAACAGTATAAAATTTTCCTTTTTTGTTGTACTGGGGATCAAACTCAGGACACTGCACTTGCCAGATTACATAGAAATTCTAAAGAAAGGAAGAACAATAAAATTGTAATGAAAGAAGTAGGCATGTTTGTCTTAACCGTATATTCAATCAATATACTCATGCATAGGTCCAATATATCCTGTCTAGTGCTGTCTACACCACACATGCACACACACACACACACACACACACACACACACACACACACACACTTTTAATAAAGTGGCGTAAAGTAACTAGGACAAGCTATGTGATGAGAGAAAGTGGGTTCAAGTCCTACATCTCTAAGTTTGAAAGCTGTGAATGAATTAGTTCAATGTGGAGCTTAACTGTGGAGTTAAGCTTCTTCATGTATGTAATGAAGAGCCAGCATCCCATAATCTGGCAGACATCATATGAGATGATGCCTAGAAGACCCTCAGGCCATCGCCCTATTCTTGGTAGGTCTTCACCCTAAGAGAATCTTCCACCTACTTCTAAATGTTTCATCCAAGATATTTTAGAAAATATAATGAGAATATTCTAATAAGTGGTTGTAATGAACCAGACTCTTTTGTGCTCACTCTTCTTTGCTTTTCTTTCAGCAGAAGCTGTCAATGGGTCATAAATACTGACATACACAGTTAAGAGAAAATTTCTTTTGTTCAAAGTTGTAAAAATTAAAATTATCAATTTAATTTGGGCAAAAGGAGGATCTGTGTAGCAAATACCAGCCATGTTGGCCAAAGCCTTGTCTTCTTTTGCCATCAGTCTCTGTGGCTCTCAAGGCCTCCATCAAAGGAGCCACCCACTCAATCAGTCACTTCAACTCTCTTTGTTCTCATTGCTTTTATACCTCTTTGAGATCTTCTCTGATGATTCAACTTCTCCACAAAGCTTATGAATCCTGATTTCTTGCTTTCTACTCCATTTTGTGACTTAAATTCCATCAGGCAAGAGGGTGGGGGCCAAAAAACTTATTGTAATGAGAGACACAAAGGAATAAAGGGGCAGAGACACTTCCAACACACGATGAATAGCTACTGTAATTGACTCAAACTTACAGAAAAAAGTCCTGAGAACTGAAAATGTGTGGGTATGGAAATATGTCATAAACAGAAAGGGTTATAATGAGTCATGGTGCCATGCTGTTTGAATATTAAAATATAATAGCGGGAAGAAAATAGTTGAATTCATAGCTTTTGCTTCATTGTCTCCATTGTGGACTAATTTAAGTTTTTATATTTATTTTCTAAACCCTAATATATGGAGTAAGTGTATGTGTGTTGCTTCATGCCATCTTGTCAGCATTTAATGCTCAATGCAAAAGGACCCTTGGGAATCCACATCCCACTCAAGAAAGCTACAAGCTGATCAAATGTTTGAATTAGCCTTTGGGCTGGCACAAACTTGAGTGTATTTCAAAGGAGGTCACTGAGTTCTTTGACTATTAGGTTCACACAAAGTTAAGGAATTTCTAAAAGGGAAGTTAGCAATAGTAGGTTGGTAATATTTATGAAATGTGTCACAGTAAATCAATTAAAAATGGGACAAGTGATTTATCTGTCCTTACCGGGACCTGGCCAGGAAATACATTATCTTTTCAATCAAGTTCACTTTTGGTTTATAGAGAGAGAGAGTACACCTGTCAGACTTCAAGGGGGAGGCAGAAAGCAAAGGCAGATTCCACCTCAAATCTCTAGACAGAATATTTTCATTTTATGTTGTAAAAGTATGCTGGGAGTCTACAATAAATTATGTGGGGCTAATGCTTGAATGGCAAAATATTGTTGTTGATGATATTTTCAATTATCACTCCTAGCTATAATTTATTTAAAAATAACAATTTATATAAATTATTATAGGCATGATGGTCACTCACTGTCTAGATTTAATCTGGAAAGGAAGACACAAATCTCACTATCTCTGAATATGTATACTTTCGGTAGCCTGAAGAGCATTTTTTTGGCTAATAGAATTCCAAATTTATGCTTTGCTAGGAGAACAGTTATTTTAGGGAAGATGATAGTTTCCCTATACCCCATGTTGTTCCAAATTGATCAGAGTAAACCCATTTCTTTAGTCAATGATAACTTGGGAGTGAACAGCTGAGTTAGTTGTGGCCAATCAAACACAACAATTAAGCTTCTTGGAAATTGTCTCTTCAACTGGTAAAAAGAAACACAAAAGGAGAAACTCCCACCCTTCATTTGGGTGCTGCTCAAGGAAACTGTTAAAAATGGAGCTGCAAAAGCCTGTTCAAGGACCCAAGAGAAAACATCCGAGAACAGCAGTCTCCCAACCCAGGGAAACAGATCCTGCCTCCGTGAAGACACGCTCAGAGGGTTGAGTGAGTCTTGAATTTCCCCATCTTTGCACTTCTTGGTTAGTGCTACAATACCTTTGTTTCATTGTTTGAGCTACTTTTAATGAAATATTCTATTACTTTACAGGCATCAGACTTACCTCCAGATAGGAATAAGAGACACTCCACAGTGATTTTGGCTGTAGCTTCATCTTTTATGTCACTGTACCCTGGCTCATTATTCTTTCCATGTGGAATACCCTTGTTTCTCTCCCCTGCCATACTGTCCTAACAGTTCTTTCTCTGTAATGTCCTCCCACATCTTTGCAGAGTGAATTGTTCTATTAGCCACATGTCTGGATCACTTAACTACTCTGATTATTACTGCTATCATCATACAACCAGTAAACATTTTACAAGTACTCTGTACCAGACATTGTACTCAGTGCTTTGATTTACCTACCTGCTGTCTTGTGGCCCACTGTATTATTTGTTCATATTTATTTTCTCTTCAGCCATGCCAGTCTCCTAAAAGATAGAGTATTTATCACTGTCCAATTATTTTTGAGCTTGATTATATGCCTTGCTGTACCAGGTAAAATCTGACTGGTCCAGACATATTCTATGCCTGACAGGAGCCTACACTGCCTTCACAGAGTCTGGCTATGTCAGTTCCCTTTTTTCCCTATGAGAACAGGATGTTCCAACACACTCAGTTAACATGACTCACAAAAAAACAAGAGCCCAGCTAACCCAAACAAAATCTCACATAATCTCCAGCTCTTATGTAACAAAAGTAAGAAACACAAGTTGGCTTTAGCAAGTCATTGAGATACGGGGCATAAATCAATCAAACGTCTTGTACCTAAACCTCATATCAGTACACAATTACTATTTAAAACAAATAAATAATTTAAAGAGCAAAATGAGGCAGACACAAGGAAACAGGGAGATGTATCTCATACAAATGAGAAGAGGACAAGAGGATGGAAGGAGAGTGTAAAGAATTAGGATGTATTATGTACTTGTACCAACTTTTCATGATGAATATAATCATGTACAGCAAACACAGAATAATAAAATCTTTTTTAAATTTAAAAGATAATACACTCTTGCTTTAAGGCAAGGAGAGAAACCAAGGAAGAATTATAGGACTGAGATGCTTCTCTATAACTGACAGATATGTATTTGTCTTTCATTACACTTATCTCCTTAAAGATAAAGAATATATATCTTTTCATCCTTTTCTTAAAACGAACACTTTGTCTCCTGGATGAATTATGTTGTTGGAAAGAGGACTTTCAGATCTTCATAGTTAACACATTCTTTATGATTTATTTTACATACTCTGATACCAATCACCTTTCTACCAGTGTCCTTTTATTTTCAATACAAAGTGAGTCTTTTCTATTTTCTAAAATCAATCTGCAATAGTCTTACATTTTAACATCATTAGAATCTATGCCATGAAAATAATCTCAAAAATTCATCTATATAGAAAGTTTATTCACAACAAAATGTAGTTTTATAAAATTTTTGATCCAACACATTGGATTAAGAAAAAAGAAACCCGGGCCGGGGAGTTAGCTCAGTGGTTCCGGCGCCTGTCTTGCAAGCGCAAGGACCCGGGTTCGATCCCTGGTAACCACATAACAATACTGGGCGTGGAGACTCACACCCAGCAGCAACCAGTACCACATACCACAGTGCCGGGCGTGGTGGCTCACAGCTGTAATCCCAGCACTTGGGAGGCAGAGGCAGGAGGATTGCTGTGATGAGTTTGAGGCTGAGCTCAGGGCCAGCCTGAACTACAAAGCGAGACCCTGTCTCAAAAAACCTTAAAAAAAAAAAAAAGAAAGAAAAGAAAAAAGAAACCCTGAATATAGCTTTAATCCAATAAAATCTAGTTTGGAAAAAATGTCAAATATTTTGGTATCTGAATTCACAAAGCTTGATTACTAATTAATATATGAAGAAAAAGAAGTTATGAGATTATGTAGGATACATTAGCATTTTCCAGAGAAGCAGAACCAATATAAGATATGTATGTAGGGAGAAAGAAGGAAGGAACGGAAAAAAGAAAGGAGAGGCAAAGAGACAGAGGAAGGAAAGAAGGAAGGATTGACTCACATGATTGTAAAAGCTGAGAAGTCCCACAATTTTCTAGGCAAGAGTTATGATTTAGATCTAGATGACCCTCGAGAGCCTCGTATGCTCATAAATGGGGCTTTTGGAAACTAATCGAATGATGGGTTCATGGCTGACTTGCCATTAGGAGACAAGGACTGGTCAGAAGCGGCTGGTCAGTGGGGGCATGGCCTGGAAAAGTTTATCTCCCTCCCTGGCTTCTCCCACTATTCTCTGTGTCCTGTCTGCCATGCCCTCTGCAGTGGCTTCCTGCCTTAGAGCCAGCCGACAATAGGCTGAAACATGAGCCAAAATACACAACTCCTTCATTAAATTGTGAAGCAGGTATTTTTGTCTTAGTAACAAGGGAAGTAATTAAGACAGAATTGGTAATTGGAATAATGTCCCTGCTGTGATAAAACCTGACCATTTGGTTCAGAAGCTGTTGGAACTGGTTGTTGGGAAGAGTTTGGAAAGATTTAAAAGTATTTGATGAGAAAGACTAGAATGTCAAGTTTGATGGGAGATTCTGGTCAGAGCTCAAAAGACCAAGATGCTCACAGTAATGCAGTAAAGACCAGGTTCAAGAGGTTTCAATTGAGAAGAAAGGTTTCATCAGTTGTACTACAGACCATGCGTATTATACTCAGGCAAAAAAAATTTGTTTATATGTTTTTCATGTTCTGAGACTGTAAAAGACTGAGGTTAAGGGCATCAGACTAATTGATCTGGTGGAGGCAATTTCAAAGCAGTGCATTGTTTATGTTGTATATCAATATTGCTTGCTTCTTTTAGCTGAGTTTATACTGGAAACTGGGAGCAAAAATCCATTTGAAAAGTTTTCTTTTTCCCCAGAAAGGAAAACTCTGTAAAATTAGGGTTGAGGAGGGTTTTGTTGCATAAAATATCAGCATTATAAAAAAAGGTAAGTACTTCAAAACAGGACAACACAAAACATGAATTGAGGGAAGCACAGAAACCAGGAAGAGCCCACCTCCCATAGGCTCAAAATTATTAAAGTGAGACTTTGTTACTAGGAGGTAGCCCCAAGGTACCCTCCATTAGAACAGTGACCATCTAAGGGAATTTGTTCCCTCACATTAGGTTCATATAATTTATCCATCCAGGCAGAGACCTCTGCAGTCATGATTCACGTGAGCCCAACTACTGCTGGAGCTGGCAGCACATCTTGGTATCTTCCATATGGTGCAGATGTTACAAGCGTGCAAGAGTTGTGGAATCAGGCTTACATCCAGATTTCAAAAGAAAGCCTGAGAGACCAGAAAGTTTGTCCTTGAGAAGGCAATCCATGAAGCTAAGGGAGTGAACTTGACAGTTCAGTGGAGGTCCCAGAAAGTTAGAAAACCCAGGCATACAGAATATCTGGGAGAAACCACAGTAATGAGCAAAGCTGGGCCAAGAAAGGAGCTACGAAGGCTACAACCACCAGCAATGCCATAAGAGCAGTGCGTGAAACACATCTCTTGGCCAAATTCAACCCATATGCTGGGCAGAGAACTACAAAATTTAATGGTTGCCTTGGTGGATTTTAGTTTTACTTTGGTTTCATTCCTTTCTATCTTCCTATATCTTCTTTTTCTAATGGAAATGCTTATTCTGTGCCACTGTACGTCAGCAGTGTTTAACTTTTTTCTTTTTACTATTTATAAGAGATCACAGCTAAGAATTTGCCTTAAATCTCAGAGGAGACTTTGGGTTTGGGCTTCTCGGTAATGATGAAACTGTGGGGGAAAAATAAAGCTCTCCTTTTGTAAACTATGGGTTCGAGGGATTCTGTCTTCACAAGGGAAGTTGTTAAGACAGCAAGCTAAAGCCCCAGGAGAATCAGAGTATACTTCTGGTCCATGTTCAGATGCCTGAGAAACAAGGGGGTCCATCATATAAGTAAGTGCTAGTCTGAAAGCTGGTACATAGGCTTCATACCTCAAAATTAATGATGTTTCAGTCTAAGCCTCAAGGCTGAAAAAACACCAATGTTCTAGCCCAAGCCATCAGTCAGGAAGCATTCTTCTTACTCAAACATTCTGTTCCTATACAGGTCCTCAATTGGTTAGAGACCATCAAACACACATTAGAGAATTTATCAGCATCATTGTTATGTTAGTTTCATCCAAAAATACCCTCGTAAACAGTCAGAAGAACATCTAACAAATATCTCAGTATGTCATGGCTCAACCAAGTTGATACATAAAACTAACCATCTGACAGGATTGCTTCATATATATGTGTGTGTGTGTGTGTGTGTGTGTGTGTGTGTGTGTGTGTGTGTGTATTATCTATATGTAAAATATATATCTGAAGTATTGAAAATTTATTCTATGCTTGTAATAAATCATTTTTACATCATCCCTGTAGCAACTCCAGTTTCATCTTTGACCAAAGAATTTCAAGACTAGTCTTAGATTATATGTTCCAACTGAATCACTGACAGCGATGAAAAAAGTTAACGCTTGGAGATATTACGTGGCTTGCTTCAGACAATATACTTTTAATAGTAAGAATAAAGGTAAAGCTAGAGTCAGGATCAAAAACAAACACTCTATCCAATATAATAAACAGTTCCTAAACTAAGAAACTGATTATAAATCCCAACCCCAGAAGTATAAAGAAATTAATAGGTACATGTGCATATATAAGCCTCATGAGGGTGTTTATCTTGTTATAGATACATACACACAAGCATTTATGAAGAAAAGGCAAGATAAAAGCTTCACTGCAGCTTCCTAGCACTAGTACAACACATTTTAAACAAAAGAGAAGATTCTCATAAATAAAAATGCATCCTTTCTAGTTCTTCATCTATCAAGAGATAAATATAATAAAACATCAATTACTATTCTTGAATGAAGCATTTCTGAACTTTAATTTTTCTTGATAACATCAAAGTAATCCAATGATGTTCTTTTAAATATGAGGGCAAAGGTGTTAAATTCGTTAGCATATAAATAACTTCACCAGGATGTGAAGATGGATCACAGCCAAAGACATCCATAATTTCATATTGTTTTACCAAGAAAAAAACATAGTCAAGTTTTTACAGATAGTTTCACTGAATTGTCCTTGATATTATTTTCTGCTTCTTGACTTTCCTCTAGGCAAACTAAATAAACATAATAATGTACAGCTCAATTTTCTTCATAATCTTAATACATTTTTTCTCTCATTTTTTCCCCTAAAAGATCCTGCTAGAAAAAAAAAAGAAAATAGTGTTGGTAATTGATCCACACCAACTGAAGACATACACTGCCAGCTGAGAATTTCACAGTGACTTCCATTTTGTTTCTCTCCCACATACAATCTGATGTATTCATGAAGACACATCACACTAGAGTAAAATGCCAATAAATGAATATCTACTTTAATTTTAGCACATAAGTAATTCCAGACTCTCATGTTCCAAATTAATAATTTCTCCCCCACTCATTATTCTAATTATTAAACAAGCACCTATTGTTAGGCTCACAAATACAAGATGCTGAGTTTGTACTAGCAGCTATCTCAGAAGCTCAATTCACAAAACTTAATGACTAATGGGATACGAGTGGAGGAGAAATTGTATGAATGGATTATCACTCCTACTTGAAAGGAGACTGAATCCATCTTATTAATTATCTCAAGAGCATCCTTATGTGTTCCTCAAGGATAGCTAAATAGAAAAACTCATGGTGATTCTTATTTTAGAATCAAAAAGATTCAGCCATCCTAGAATGATATGGCCTTGGGGTTAAATTCCAGTGTGAACATAAAAATGAATCTTTAACATTTCAACTTCTTGCCTTTCAGGGACGTCTGAGGATACAGAGACTAATAAACTCTCTATGGATTTTATAATAGGGCTAATTACTTAGAAATACATTATTAATAACACACTGCTCTTTAAAAGGTAATTGCAATGCAATGATGGTAACTGATTGGTACAAATGTATACACATGTGTTATCAGCCAATGTAAATAACTCAGTATGCAAGTCATTGTTTGGATGTTTCAATACTGGAACTATCTGAAGATCAAGGGACTAAAACGCACTTTATTAGATAATTCATAGTGTGATCATTTTATATCTATGATACATCAGAGGGAACCTGAAAGAAAAAATAGTCTATCAAGCAACTGCTAACTTACACAGTATTGAAGTTTATATTTAACCCATTAGAAAAAAAATTCTTGATCACCTTATTTTTATCAGTCATCATATAATTAATGTATTATGAATTATTCTTGTCCATTTATTAGAGCAATTTTCTAAAAGATCTCTGACAAACATCTGAGCTAACAAGTATCTGATCTATGTACTAAGCAGATAAAAAACTAAATTTTTATAGAACATGAATTTAACACTTACATGTCTATCGCTTCATCTGATTTGGTAAGACCTGGCATCATTGCCGTTTAGTTGCTATGTAGCTAGTTACTAAATAATTACGTTTTATTAATCAGCATCAGTAATTTTATGTCATCCCAAACTATTTTGACTTTCATTCTCATTACAAGCAGACCATCTGAGTTACTTAAACCAATAAACAGTTGTCAAGGTATTTCTGAAGCATGAAGAGAAACTTTCAATTTTCCAGAGACAGTTGTTAATTTAATCATTTTAGGACATGGAATCTTGATGCTACTACTTGCCAGGAAAATGGAAGCTAAATTCAGGTAAAGATATACTGTCTTATTTATAAACAAATGTAGAAAAAAAAGAATTAGGTATTAAGTAAAAGAATGAAGAACAAAAATCTAACCTGAACATCATTCTAAACAAAATCATAGACAGCTAAACAGTTATGATAGAGATACTGGCAAGCCTTTTAAAAAATGACATGAACTAATATGGCTAAGACCATGGTCTGAATATTCCCCTTCCCCAAATACATATGTTAAAACCTACTTACCAAGGGAAATGTCTTGCAGCCCTTGGAGGACAATTAAGAAGGCTCCACCGGAATGGATGGTACTAATGTCCTGATAAACAGGTGCCAGAAAGCTGCCAAAGGAAGATTCAGGAAATCACCATGCACAAGGAACAGGGGCTGCCCAGACAAGACTCTGCTGAAATCTTGGTGTTAAACTACTTCACCTCCAGAAGCGTAAGAACTAAATTCTGTTGTCATCAATTAGCCAGTCTAAGATATTTGGTTATTTCACTTGATAACACGCAATTAGGTTTACTCTATATATTCTCGAGACTAAGTAGCTCATTTCTTTGTGATACTTAATAATATTCCCTTGTTTTGGCTTCCTACAGTTTATCTACTTCCTTACTGAAGGACATGTCGTTTGCTTCCATGTTTTAGCAATGCTGAATGAAAGCTGTCATATACATTCATGTGAAGGGTTTTTGGGAGTATAAATTTGCAGCTTTTGGATACAAATACCAAGGCACATACTGGCTAGATCACATAAGCATGTTTAGTTTTGGAAGAAATTACCAATGTTTTCCAAACATTTTTCATCTCCATCTGCAATGAATGAGAGTTCCCGCGGGTCCACATCCAGCACTAGTGTCTCCCCGTGCTAAGTTGTGCACACTTTAATAAGTGTGCATCATATCCCATTCTATGACTTTGCCTTTTCTTGGCAATATATGATGGACTATCTTTCATCTCTTTATCTTTTTAGAAAAGATGTCTGTTAAAGTTTTTGGCCCTTTTGCGATATTTGTTGTTGCTTAAACAAATTCTTTATACATTTTAGATTATGATATTTTAACATATCAAATATTTTCCCCAGCCTGTGTTTATCTCCTCATCCTCTGGAATATATACACTTTTCAGTGTTTATATTATTTATTTTGCATTTGGCTTTCTTGTGGTAAATATACATAAGATAAAATTCACCATTTTAGTCATTTTAAATGCACAATTTGGTGACAGTAAGGAGTCTCACATTGTTATGTAACCATTTTCACTACCCACCTCCAGAACTTTATCATCGTCTCAAGTTATGCTGATTAAATAATAAACAAATAAATAATAATTAATAAATAAATAATAAAGCCCATTATTATTACCTTATGTCCATTACATAATAATTCCCCATTCTCCCTCCTTTGCCAGCTCTCCTATAATCAGGATTCTATTCTACCTTATTTAAGTAGAAGCATACAGTTTTTCTCCTTTGCATATAACTTATTTTGCTGAGGATAATGACCTCAAGCCCTGGCCATGTTATAGCTTGTGTCAGAAAGTTATTCCTATTTAGGCTGAATAATACTTCACTTTATGAACTTACTTATAAATGTGATATAAAGTATCATTACATCAAAATCATGAGATCAAACATCCTTGGCAAATCAGCTGTTAACTTGTATATCAAACTGAGCCAGCTTGCCAGAGTATTGTGAAAATAATGTACACAATCAGCTCCACGGTGCTGTGTGGAGAGCTTAGCATGCTCTGTGCCGTGACGTATTTCATCCCTCACATCCAAGAGTTATTTAAAATTCTGTACAGACTACTTTTAAGTTCAGTATTTCCTTAATGAAAACTTAGTAAAATAAATATTGTGGGGTGATTTAAATTAATTTAATGATCAGAGTGACCTTGAGAAAAAAGACAAGGACATCTATCTTTGGTTTCTAATACACTGTGTACTAGAGAGAGAGAGAGAGAGAGAGAGAGGGCAAAAGAGGGAGGGAGAGAGAGAGAGAGAGAGAATCTGGCTCTAATGTACTTATGCAAACACAAACTATTATGGGGGAAGATGCCTAATTAGTTCATGTGTGGAAATCTCTTGCTTTTAGCCATTATGTCTGCAGGGGTTCCCACGGATGGCACCTTTCTCACGGTCAGGACGGGAAAGTGCCAGATTACATTGTATACGTGCTTGAAAACTTTGCTTTTAGGAATTTCTTTCTTGGACTTAAAAAGTTCACCATACTGTTTACTAAGAATTTTTCTCAGCAAAAATGGAGACTAGCCACTCTCCTTCCAATACTAGCAGATGATCTGTGAACTTTCTTTCTCTGAAGGAAATGAATAATTTCTTTAGCCTATCTCCTAAATAATGATAATTTTCTCAGAATTTAATAAGAAATGCTAAGACTTAGGGGTGGGGGCTATAGCTCAGCAGTAGAATGCCTGCCTACCATGCATGAGGCCCTGGATTCAATCACCAACACCACAAAAAGTGTCAGTACCTACAAAGAGATCCCTCACCAGAAGATACTCAGTATCTATTATGATTTATAATTGACAAGTACACCTGCCAATATCAAGCATAAACATGAAAATTTTTTTACTGGCCCAGTGTACAATGAAGTAAAATTAATACTTATTAAAATATGGGAAAACATAGCATATTACCTGAATTTCAAAACACATACCATCATAGGATTGAATTATAGAGGGAATAACATAGAAAGACTTAAAGAAAAAGACAGGAAAGTAGATATTAAGGTAGTGTTCATGAAATCATAAATTGAGACCACTGCAGGAAATGAGAATACTTGCTAAATTATTATAAATATCTATCAGGAGAAATATGCATGTGTCACTTAGTTTGATGTGTTTCTGAGGTAATATTTTAACAGTGTTATTGGTATATAATTTACATTATATACAGTTCACTTGTTTAAAACATATAATTTAAAAGATTTCAGCCTATTTATAGATTTGTGCAACCATCATCACTGTTCCATTTCAGAACATTTCCATCATGCCATAATAATACTTTGTACCCTTCAGTGGTGAATATCTGTCCCCTTCCTTCCTCCTGTCCTTCCGTCCCTAGCCAATCACAAATCTACCCTGTGTCATCAGGATAACTTATTTGGAACATCTCATACAACTGGAATTATACAACATATGGTATTTGATGACTGATTTATATTATTTATTATGCTATATTCAAGGTTCATTTATGATGCAGCTTCTAATAGTACTTCATTCCTTTCTATGGTAGAAAAATAGTCACTTACTTGGCTACACCATATTTTGTTTTTCCACTCATCTATTGATAAACATTTGAGGTTTTGATAAACATTGAATTGATAAACATTTGAGGTTTTGTCATTTTCAAGCGTATTGTTGTACTGTTATGAAAATTTGCACATAAGTTTTTTTGTGTGAACCTAAGGTTTCATATACCTTGCATACATAACTAAAAGTGGAATTGTTCTCATAGTATACTCCTATGACTAACCTTTTCAGGAACTGCTAAACTGTTTTTCCAAAATGAGTGCAACTTTTATAATTCCACCAGTAATTTGTAAGAGTTCCAATTTCTCACGTCTTCACAAACAGTTCTGTCCGTCTTTTTTATTATAGCCATTCAATTGGTATGAAGTGGTGTTTAATTGTGGTTTTGATTTGCATTTCCCTAATGACTAATGATGCTAACCATCTTTTCATGTGCTTAGTCACCATTTCTATATTTCTTTGAAGAACTGCCTATTCAGATCCTTTGCCAAACTTTTAATTGGATTGCTTGAGTTATTGTTCAGTTGTATGAGTTCTTCATAAATTCTAGATTCAAGTCTTTTATCAGATATATTATGACAAATAAATACAATCTCTCATTCTGTGAGTTATCTTTCTACTTTCTGGATGGTGTCTTTGATAGTGAAGATGCTTTAGTCAAGATGAAGCCCCATTTACTAACCTTTTCTTGTATTATCTCTGCTCTTAATGTTATTTTTAAGGAATTGTTGCCTTACTCAAGGTCACAGGGATGTACTTCTATTTTTGCTTTAGGTCTTACATGGAGGTCTGCAATCCACTTTGATTTCACTTTGTGTTTAATATTACATAAGAGTTTGAATCCACATTTTTACTTATGAATATCCAGTTGCACCAGCTCTATTTGTAGAAAAGATTATTCTCTTCCTTATTGAATCAACTTGGGCCCTGTCAAAAGTTATTTGAACAAATTGTTAGGATTTATTTCTAGATTCTCTCTCTTTCTCTCTCTCTCATTCTCTCTCTCTCTGTCTCTCTCCTTCTTCTTTTCTTTTTTACTGGGGATTGAAACCAGTACCTTCACATTAACCTGTATCTTTAGCCCTTTCATATTTTTCGTTATGAGACATGTCTCATTAAGTCTCTGAACTGACCAGGCTAGGCTTGAGGTTGCAGGCCTCCCTTAGTGCTGGGATTACAAGTATGTACTACCACACATAGCAACGCTACTGCTTATTTGTAAGTTTGATATTAGATAGTGGGAGTTTTACTAGATCACATATTCTTCTTTAAGATTTATTGACTGAGCTTCTTGGATCTCTATATGAACTTTAGGATCAGTTTGTCAATTTCTTAACATAAACACAGCAAGGATTTTGAGTTATGTTGAGTGCATTGTGTTGGATCTGTAAAACATTAATGCTTAATACCTTCTATCAGTTATAAACTATTTGGGATTATGGTTATTTATTCAAAAATGACTACATCATTATCTTCAACTTGATGAAAATATAAAGATAAGATTGATCTTTATGAGCAGCTGGTTGTAGCAGTAACATAAATGATAGGTGAAAAGCAATTAATTGTGAAACACTGAAAATAGAACAATCAAGGAGTTTTTAAAAATCTATTTATCCATGGACATGAAAGCTAGGTCCTTCAAAAGTATTAAAAAATCAAGTCTATTGGCTCCCAAATTTGAAATGACAAGTAAAATATTAAAATTCATATACATTCAACTTAATGCTTACAAATTATAATTTCTTTTACTAACTGCAATTTAACTTTTGAAACAGTTATATAACAGTAACACTAAACTCATGTGAATGTGATCATTTATATATAATAATCTAGCATTACAAAAAAGATTTTGAAAAATATTGTTATATTTTTGTGATCATTTTGATATTTAAAAAAAAAACACTAGAAACAACTATAAATGAATCATATAAGTCTGAGCTCCATAGAGTGAAATGTTTCTTCAAAATGTAACAAGTCACATACTATCTTTGTTATGGTCTGTTATTTTACAATATTCAAGTTAAGTCGTTTTAGTTCATAGCACATTCTAAAAAAAAAAAAAATCTCACTTCTCCTTTTGACCTAGTTTCAAAGGCATTTTCCTTTGGCTTTGAAGATGAATAAAAATGCTTGTTAAAGTACTAGATCAGGCCACCCACTCTCAGGAATGGGTTTTATTAATTATCATCTAGTCTCTGTTAAAGTAATTTTTAAATTCTACTTGGGAACAGGTGCTTTCTGCATAACCCTTCTGTTTTATCTTTTATTTACTGAATGACTATACACTGGTAGCTCAGGGGATCTCTAATTATATTTAGCCTTTGGTTATCTGTTTTAATATGAACAATACTTTAAAGCCAGTCCCATAGCAAAACAAGTATAAACTAAGAAAGTTGAAAGTACAGTAACTACCTTGTAAACCTCTTGGTTATTCTATAAATGTTTACATGGTACACTGATCATTTTCTTTAGTGAAAGCATTTCTACACAACAGCAATTATTAGTCGTTATATTTTTAGGCACTGCCATGTTCATTGTAGAAGCAAGATTTATAGAAGATAAATTTTTTGATTTTGGCCTACCAGCAGCTGAATTCAAAATACTAGCTGCAGACCTCAGTGCTGAGACAGGAAATGCTGTCAGAGATTGTGATTACTTCCTTTTCAAATTGGTTGACATTTTTTAGTTCCAGATACACTGGATATTTGAAGTTGACTGCAAAAAAATGAGTAATTTTATGTTCTTTGTCCAATAAATGGCTCTGTAGTTTTCTGACACCTTAGTATTTGAACTATAGGTGAGTTGAAGAATAAATAGAGTAAAGAAGATTAAGATAAGACTATACTTGTACCTTTGGCAATCCCTGCTGCTAGTTTGTGGTGTATACAATGTTCACTTTCCTAGTATCTGAGAGGCCATGCCTAAAGAAACAGGAAAGTTTTCGTCTTTTTAGTAACTTAATAGTGATCATTTTCTAACACTGAGTTTCATTTGTGAGGCAGTTATTAGTAACTACCACTATGAATATCTAAGCCATATGTAAATTTATCAGATATTTAGAACAAAAACAAAAATGATAACATGAAATGACTTTATTGACTACTGCAAGTTAGTTTCTTATAAGTGAAAATAAATAAGCATTTATTAATGTACATCTTTCCTTTTATATACTATAGAAATGCATTCTAAATCAAAAGACATGAGTGCCATAGAGTCAAGAAAAAATGAGCTTTAGCTTTAATAGGTGGTCATGATTTCTACTGTACGCTCTCAGTTTATTGCCCTCTCCTCACTGTTAACCTGTCCTTGTGGGTCTCTCACAATCCTGAATCAAGTATTTATGGATGATAACTCTAAGGTAAAAAGAAGTTACATAAGTTGATTGAGATAGCACCATAAACAGTAAGAGATTCTTGGTTCAAATGCAAGGAGACCTTACTTAAAAATTACACAGATCTTTTCTCATTGCATCATTGTATTACATTTTTCTCTCAGTGAGAAGCAAAAAGTGTCACCGTCATCACAGCTCCCCTCATGATCTTATTTCCTGTTCTTTGAACTATATAGCTGAGACTTTACATCAGTGAATTACTGTACTAGTTCACTTTCTCATGACTGACACACAACAACTACAACCAACAACTTAAAGGAGGAGGAAGATTAATTTGGCTCATCATTTCACGCAATGCAGTCCCTGGTCAGTGGCTTCAAGGCAGAAATGTGGCCAAAGAGCGTGATGAAGCAAACCTGCTCAGTTGAGGGAATCTGGGAAGCAGGGAAGGAGGAGCGTTCCAGAGAGGAAGGTGCGAGGACCTATGTGGTCAATCACCCAGCCATACAATTTACTCATTTTCTAGGTATTTCTTCACCCAGCGAAACAGATACATCAGGATGAATAGTCACCATGATGCATGCTGTTCATTGGGCAATCTAAAGTAAAACTGGAGATCAGAATTTGAATTGGAGGAGACCTAAAATCTGCATTAAAAAAAAAAAGCAATAGAAATTAATGTCTGCTTTGTAAGTCAGACAAAAAGGAGAGTGTGCTCCAGATGTTTGCATATGTTGCAGGTTGGTACTCTGGCTAGATCGGAGGCCTATGTCTCATAGTCATTCTAAAGACTGCATCTTAGTCTGGCTGTGCAGCTAAAACAAAATTTCTTAAACTTAGCAGCTTATGAACAATAGAAATGTAGTTTTTACAGTTCTAGAGGATAAGAAGCCCGAGATCAAGGTGAAACAGCCTACTTCCTGTTACCTGGGTCCTCACACATCAGGAGGGGGATGGGGACTCTCTGAAGTCTCTTCCCTAGTAAGAGCAGCTAAGAAGCATATGAAGAAATGCTCAACATCGTTAGTCATTCGAGAGATGCAGATGAAAACAACACTGAGATTTCATCTCACTCCACATAGAATGGCTGCCATTTCAGATTCAGCCAACAGCAAATGTTGGCAAGGCTGCAGAGAAGAAGGAACCCTTCTCCACTGTTGGTGGGACTGCAGACTTGTACAACCCCTGTGGAGATCTGTTTGGAGATTCCTCAAAAACTTCGGATTGACAGTCCCATTTGACTCAACCATTGCCCTGTTAGCTATATACACACAAGAATTAAAAGGCTCATATCACAGTGACATATGTGAACCCATGTTTATAGCAGCCCAATTTGTGGTTGATACATCTTGGAAACAACCCAAATGTCCATCCACTGGAGACTGGATAAAAAAGCTGTGGTTCTTCTACAGAATAGAGTAGATAAGTTTGAATCATTTCTACTTAAATGGACATACCTTGAGGATATCCTCATAAGTGAAATAAATAGGGCACAGATAGGTACATATTGCATCTTTTCTCTGGTATGAAAAAATAAAGATGTAAATGAGTCCTAGAATTGTATGTTATATATTGTGAAATAGAAAATGCTCAGTGTAAAATAGGAAGAGGGGTAAAATGATGAGATTGTAACAAAAAAGTAAGGAAACAAATTTTATGTATATGGGTGGGTGGTAGGGTGGGTAGGGCTATGAGAAAAAATGAGAATTAAGTTGTGTCTTATACTGGTACAAATCCCCATTATGGAGTACAATCATGATGCATATATGTAATGTACCAATAAAGATTAAAAAATTTAAAAAGAAAAAAAATTAAAAAATGAAGTCTCTTCCCTAAAGGCATTAATCCATCCAGGAAGATTCTTCTTTTATGACTTAATCATCTCTCAAAAACACTACCTCCTGGGGTCATCTAATTGGAAGCTGAGTTTCAATACATGAATTTGGAAGGCCATAAAAATTCAGTCTACAGCACCGTCCACACTCAAGTATACACAAATAGTTCAGATCTTAACTAAGATTTTGTGGGGAAGATGGAAGGAAAGATTTAAATTACATATCTCATCAAAAACTTTAGAAGCTCTCATTAGATGTTGTTTTCATTTCTAAATCACTACCAGGATTTATCTTCCTATTTTTCTCACTACATGCTGTCCAATCTTGTCAACTCTCTTCTCTCCTCAAGTTTCTCAGGATCTTTAAATACGACTCTGCTCTAAAATGCTAATGATTGTAGATCTATCACTGTCAGAAAGATGCAAGCCTTCTAATTTACATTGTCTTGCTGCCATTGGACACAGTAAGAAATTACAATACTTTTTAACAAAGCTTACTGTTCAGAATCATTGTCTATGAAATTCTATGCAGGCAGTCATAGTATCTCTCTTCCTACCCCAGTCTGACTCGACTCTCACTTCAAATCTTGAACCTCAGGTTTTACTGGACTAAAACCTCAAATGGACTCACTCTCCAAAGTATTTCTCAGGAACAATCAGTAGATCTCTGTTGACTTGACGTTTCTTGGGCACTTCACATTATGTGGAGTATTTTTCACTAATCACATTTAGACCTCCTCAGTTTTTGAAGTGGATATTATTTTCAACATGTGCCTCTTAACTTTCCCTATGTCGTAAAAGACTTAGATTTGTTTATTCCTTTTAGTGAGCAAGAGAGAATGTGCTCTTTGTCAGGAATGCATTGCTGAATAACAAAGGATGAAGAGGTATCAATTATTTGACATTGACCTTGACCTGATATCTCAATGGTTTAATGAGACAAAGAAAGTATGCTTTACTGAAATTTAATTCCCCAAGGTTTCTGCAAGGCTCTAATGATGTCACCTGCATTATCTAATTTCATAGCAACACTGAGAAGCAAATATTATTTATGATTTTGTTTTTTAAAGATGAGGAAAGGGAGCTCATGTGGAGAAATACATCAAAAAATTCTGCTAACAAATAGATGCAAAGAGAAGACTTTATCACTTCCCTCAGGCATACTTGATACACTTGGAACAGTATCATGGCTTTACAAACACACACATACCTTATATACAGGTGTTTGCATATGGGTGTACAAATACATGCTTGTGTGTCTCTCCAAAGAATGAAGAAAGTGGTTTATAAGTTTGAGTTATATAATGCAAAGACTATTAAAACCACCACAGATGTTCCTCCAGAAGAGATAAAAAGATTCGAGAGATGCAAATGAAAACAATGC